>BLKR01015134.1:68396-105510 GCA_011170035.1 Teleogryllus occipitalis | reverse complement strand
AATAATAACCATGCTCAAGTCCCATTCGTACCTGTATCGTTAAGAAATAAACAATTATCATATGCAGATATTCCATTTACACCTGCAATTTTTTTGTGCACTTCACACATTCAAGTAATTTACATTATTCTTCCTTTTGCTATATGATACAGCAATTTCTTCACATTACTGTCAGAAACTTACCTGAGAATGCCTACACCAGCACTTAACAGATGGTATCATGCAATTTATGTTAAATTCTCTGTGTGACGGCATCATGCATTTAATGGTATTGCACGATGTGGACAGCGTCAACAGTTGTATCTCAAAGCCATCTCATACGGCGTCTCCTATGTGACTAATATGCTAACCTTCCGTCTACCTGGCATTTATCGTAAATTCCACATGAAATGATAACGAGTTCACCTCTGAAGCCAGAGATGTATAACTAGTGCGCTATCCATTCGTTTAGAAGCTACTCCAACGTCTGCGTTCTGATTTTCTTTAGGAGAAAACAACCGGTATTCAGCACCAGTCGTGTAGTCTCGCAGACCCAGTGTCATGGAGTCATAAAATCACGCACAGTTTCTCCTCTCTCTCGTTCCTCCTCCTCCGACGGCGGCGTGCGTGAAATATTCGCCTAACCGCTGCCCGTAACCTTGAGTAGTTCACGGTCGCCGCCTATAGAAAACGCCTCGTGCTGCCTGGGAATAAGAGACTCGCCTCACGACATTCCTGCCCCTGCTCAAAGGCGTAGTGCGCTCACGCAGGCCTAAGAACAACGTCGTAACTCGCAACTTTTCTCTTTCCTTCTTTCTGAAAAGGTTCGTTATTTGCATACAGACACGCGTGCGCAGGATAGCGCAAACACACACGCACGCGTGAGCACAAACATGTGCGCGTCCACACTCAATTCATGCTCACTGTTGTTGGAAACCAGTTGTTAATTCGTATTATCTATATTTAATTGAACGTATATTATTGTGTGAGTTTAGTCTGGTTTATTGTTCTTGGAGAAAAAATGTTTTGTTTCCTGTTTTTCTTGTATAGAAATTCCAACTTATTGGATGCGAGGATAAGAATCGTCATAAAAAAAGTTATTTTTTAAAAATACAAATCTAGTGGAATATTAACGTTTGGTCTGCTGTTTTATCTTGCTGGTGGAATATCAGTGTTTGATTTGTACGTTAATACGAAAATCAAATTCTCAGCCATATCGTTCTCACGATATATCAAATATCTCACAAAAATGTTAACTCATTAATAAAAATAAAAGATAAAAGACCCTTTTTCAGCAACTCGCGTGGTATTTAGATAAATGTGACCTCTTTCCATTTCCACTCTATTCCTTCTATCACTCATTTCCATTTCGTATTATTCATTCGTTGCTACTTAAGCGATAATTTGAAGGACAAACACTTAATGTTTAGATACGTACGTATTGTATAATGACGTCATCCCAGAGGTGTTAAAATGTGACCAGTGTATAATGTTAAAATGAGAGTAAAATACTTCAACCATTAACTAAAAAGGAAGACAAGTGTTCGCCATAATTACGTATATAAATAATACGAACATATGATTTCAAAAATAAATTCAATCAGTTCATACAGGCATAGTCAATAAAATCGTTCATCTCGAATATTTTCTAAACGGTTTGAGATATTGATATGGAGTTTTCATGAAACGATTCAGGACATAGGGGCTCATATGTTGTACTTATCAGCATTTATTGCATTTTTTAATTTTAAATATATTGGACTAAATTCGTTTTTTAATGGAACACTATACTTTTTTACAAATATATAGGTCTTGAGCAGACAAAATTCTGCAGTATCTGTTGTTACTTGATGTATAATTATAAACACTAATAAGTTTTAACGTACAGAGTTATAACAGGTTCGAAAGTAGGTGTGTGAAATGTAGCCGCACCGTATACGGTACGGCTACATTTCTAAGCATTTTTCACGGCCTCTATCGCCGGTTCAAATCGACGCGTATTAAGATGTCTGTAACATGTTGTGACCTCTTATCGATAATCGGCTCCGGGGTACACAAATACAAGCTCTTTAGTTTATTTTGCAATCCATTTCTGGAAGCACCTGTTCTTGTGGTAACACGTATCTTTGCCGCCAGTCAAGACATCCGTGGCTGGCCCGTCGGGACGACGGAGGTGAGCATCAGGTTATAAGCTGCAGCAACTATCGTTTCTCAGTTTTTCCCATTCCAGACTCATGACAGTCGGGCACGCGATTCGAAGGCCGGAATTCTGGCGGGTTGAGCACGGCAGGGTAGGGCAGGGTGGAATGGGGTGAGCTAGTCTGGGACATGACCTATCTATTCGTGTAAAAAAGTATAGTATTTCGTTTAAGAAAACGAGTTCAATGCAATATACTTAAAATAAAAAGAACTATCGGAAAGCTAATCAGTTCAACTGATGAGCCCCTAAGTTCTGCATCGTTTGGTGAAAACTTCATGTCAATGTCTTAAAAAGTTTAGAAAGTATTTGAGGTGGACGTTTTTATTAACTCCCAATGTATAACATGCAGAATCGAAAAACACCGCATTACAAGTTTTCTGCAACTATAGCCAAATCTATGGAGTTTAAGTGAATTGCCTAACTGGTAATATATAGTAATTTCTTGTTAATATCAATACTTGCAAAACTTACTATGTTTTAAAAAATCGTACTGTTCCGAAAATATGTGTGACTCTTGTTTTCATATTTTTCGCTTCCCAAAATTTGAGCTCGTTTACATACGCTTCTGGTAATAATGCAATTGTTAAATGGCCTTTCATTGCGTTGATTCACTGAGGTGGTCCCACAGGCTACATGTAGTACTTTCGTGTAATGCGGGCTGCGGCCAAAGGCGCAGTGAAAGCTGTGAATTGCAGAGTTCCTTCTCGCTTTGCCAGGAACTAATGTTATTGATAATCTCCCATGACTAATCCATGTGAGGCCAATCTATCAAACCTTTCTGTGTAAAATGTAATCTACGGTTGAGATACAAATCATACAATATTTTTTCCCACAGTGTCAGAAACCTTACACTTTCACGGTCTCGAATTCTGCACAGCACGTCTATAACAATATTGTAATAACATATTAAAAATTAAATTCATTATTATTTCATTCATATTAAAAGTTAATGAACGACACTTTCACGCATTCTTTCTTTGTAAATTAGGACATTCTTCATGGACTTAGAAACTAGTTGCCATCAAGGTCTTATTGCTATTTCTATAATGTCACTCTCTGAATGAAACCCTATTGGAGGGATCTGTTCTACGATACCACACGCGCAAGTATAAAAAACACGTAGAAACATTTGAATAAATAACAAGCATATCAAGCAAGCAAACAGAATGACAACATGCATAAAGTCACATACCAACGAAGGTTTGTTGGTCTCGGAGGCAGAGGAGCTTTGAACGTCGACTAAGAGGAGCCGAATGTCATGGTTTTGAGTCCTCCGTACGGTTTGGATGCTATAACCATGCGGTTGTAACGTGGTTCGATTCTCGTACATCCTTTTATCCCACCTAAACTGTCATTGCATTGTCGAATGTAATATATGAGCTCACAATGACGTATTTTCAGTCATTTTCTGAAACTTGACTCCTTACGTTTTTTTCGAAAACTCGCATATGAAAAGAAGTTTTACTCTTCTATGATACTCAAGAAACCTCATTTTAATTAAATCATTAGGGGAGTGACAAAAGTAGAAAATGTGAAATGTTGGTTTTTTATAAACCACAAAAACTGCCATATAAATATTACAGGCATACAAACTACACGACGTTTTATTTAACAAAGTATTTAAATAGCAATAAGTTCAACGTAATCGTTCAGGTTAGGTAATGCTGAGAAATTTGTTTATTAATGAGTGCCAAAATGAGAGTTTTTAAAGCTAAAGAAACATTCTATCATTTCACAGGACTAAGACGAGAAACGTTTCGGTATGCGATTCATCGCATCGATTTACTAGTAGACATGTTAATACGGCAGGCTCTGCTAACTTGCTCTCCTCTACCCTGCTCTCTTACTCCTCTTATAACTTGCTTTCTTGCTCCTCCTCTACTTTGATTTCTCTCTCTCCTTCTCTACCTTACTCTCCCTCTACTCCACTATCTTGTTTCCTCTTTACTTCTCCAACTTCCTCTCCTCTACCTTGCTCTCTTACTCCTCTTCTCTCTTGCTTCTTTTTCTATCTTGCTCTATTCTCCTCCTCTGATTTTATCTCTCGACTCCTCTACTTTGCTTTCTCTCTCTACTCCTCTACCTCTCTCTCTCTCTCTCTCTCTCTCTCTCTCTCTCTCTCTACCCCTCTCCCTTGTTTTTTCTTTACTCTGCTAACTTGCTCTCCTCTACCCTGCTCTCTTACTCCTCTTAGAACGTGCTTTCTTGCTTCTCCTCTGCTTTGATTTCTCTCTCTACTTCTCTACCTTATAATTTTCCTCTCACTTGCTCTCCTCTACCCTAATGATAAGAAGGTATGAATTGCGTTTCTATTATGTGATAATTTTGAAAATTGACATTTCAAGACCGAGTATAAAAAATATACTAATACTTTTTCAAAAAGTACTCCAGCCACCATACTACTGTAACGAAACACATTTTTCCAACAAAAATGTTTCATTTTTACAGTTCGTGAAATTCAGTTGAAAGTACATTGAGATGATAAAACTCAGATTAACAGAGATCATCACGATCGGTCATATTTAAGACGGGCAACGATCTTTTGGGGAGTTGAAAATCATCGGTCGCAAACAAACGCAAGAAGTATTAGACCAGATGGCACCAGATTGCTTGTAAAATAAATTCCTACGTTCCTTCCGAAATACCAGGTCCACGTCACATGTCTCAGAGCATTGCAATTGTGTGTACAAAGTTTTAATTAGAAACACGTGAATGTCATGCACTGTGTTGTGTTGCAGAGGGGGCGCTGAGCCCGGAGGACCTGACGTCGCCGGCAGAAAGCGCGACGACGCTGGCGGACGCCGCCGTGCGCGAGGACGGCGCCGAGGACGACGACGTGGAGTTCTCGCTGGACCTGGACGAGCCGTCCGAGGACGTGCTGGAGTACGCGCAGCGCCACCTGGGCGAGACGCCCGAGAAACGCGACGCCGCCATCGCCGAGCTGCGCGACATGGTGTACGAGCGCGGCGACGTGGCCCCGCACCGCCTCGACGACGCCTACCTGCTGCGCTACCTGCGCGCGCGCACCTTCCAGGTGGAGAAGGCCTACAGGCTGGTGAGCACACGCCCCCCGCCCTCCGCCGCTCGCGGCCGCCTTGCGCTCTCTTGCCCCTCCTCTACTCTGATTTCTCTCTCTACTCCTCTACCTTGTTTTCTTTTTTTCCTCTCCCTTGCTCTCACCTATATTTCTTTCTTACTCCTCTTCTACAGCGCTCTCTTGCTCCTCCTCTACTTTGTTTTCTCTCTCTACCCCTGTACCTTGTTTTCTCTTTATTCCTCTCACTTGCTCTCCTCGACCTTGCTTTCTTACTCTTCTACAGTGCTCTCTTGTTCCTCCTCTACTTTCCTTTCTCTCTCTACCCCTCTACCTTGTTTTCTCTTTAGTCCTCTCACTTGCTCTCCTCTACCTTGCTTTCTTACTCTTATTCTACAGTGCTCTCTTGCTCCTTCTCTACTTTGCTTTCTCTCTCTACTTCTCTAACTTTCTCTCTCTCACCCCTCTATCTTGTTTTTTCTTTACTCCGCTACCTTGCTCTCCTCTACCCTACTCTCTTCCTCCTCTTATAACTTGCTTTCTTGCTCCTCCTCTACTTTGCTTTCTCTCTCTACTCCTCTACCTTTCTCTCTCTCTCCCCCTCTACCTTCTTTTCTTTTTACTGCGCTAACGTCCTCTCCTCTACCCTGTTCTCTTACTCTTCTCCTTACCTTGCTCTCATGAATCTTCTCTACTTTGCTTTCTCTCTCTACTTCTCTACCTTACTCTCCCTCTAGTCCACTACCTTGTTTTCTCTTTTCTCCTACAACTTGCTCTCTTACTCCTCTTTTACCGTACTATCTTGCTCCTCCTCTACTTTGTTTTCTCTCTCTACCCGTCTCCCTTGTTTTCTCTTTACTCCTGTAACTTGCTCGCCTTTACCTTGCTCTCTTACTACTCTTCTACCTTGTTCTCTTGCTCCTCCTCTACCTTACTCTATGTTCCTTCTCTGCTTTTCTCTCTCGATACACCTCTATCTTCTCCATTTTATCTTGTTCTCTTGCTCCTCCTCTACCTGGCTCTCTCGCTATTCCTCTCATTTGATCTCCTTCACCTTGCTCTTTTCTCCTATTCCTTTCTTGCTGATTTTCAACATTAGTTCAATTCAGGCAGCGAAATCATTGAACGTGTCAACAATCCTTCGAATTAGGGCAGCATTTGTTAAACATATTTCCTCCTATTAGTGTCGCTAGAAGACGTTTATCATTCCTAGTAATCACATCATCAGAACGAAAGTTCTGCAAGAAACCTTAGAATTGTAAATGCCATCGCATGGACGATATGCGCGACATGAAATACTGACGTAGTGGCGCGGGCGCAGCTTTGCAGGTACTACTCCTTCAAGGACGAACACCCGCAGATGCACACGAACGTCAACCTGGACAACCTGCACTGCGTTGGGGAAGATAACATCATCAACGTGCTGCCCTACCGCGAAAACACGGGCCGCCGCATTCTCATCTACAAGATGGGTGAGTGCACTGTCATCATTGCGTAAAATGAATTCAAATTAACTACGGTTTGTGCTGTACGGTTTTTAATGTATTGGATCTCCTACCAAATTACCCAGAAATTGCCCTATTCTTTGTATTTTAATTGTTGTTCTTAATTTTTGGGCAAAACAAACAAATTCCCTTTATTTACAACAAATCAACAAAAATACTCAATCTCAAATTGGGCTGTGTTAAATGAGTGCTGTACAATACATTAACAATGTCACGCTCTGACGTAGTCAAAGCATTATCATACACCTGCCGAAACCCAGTCCAAAATGACACATGTGCAACTTTGTTATATGAAATTTACCACCATTGGTAAAAAGCTTTCATTTTCAACCCCTCTACGATCCTTGAGGTTTGTAGTATCTATTCTGGTGTACCTGTTTATAAAGATGTAAATAGGAGTGAAGTGGTGATTAATTTTGAACGAATAGAAGGAAATATAAAAAAACTATTACAAGAGAAGCTTTCTGCTCGGCTGAAGTTCGAGATAACTTTGCCAAAAGAAAGGTTTTGTAAGACTCTTCGGCGTGATTACAAGACTGCTTAATATCTCCTGTCTTGAATCAAGTGAAGCAGGGCCAACCGATGTTTCTGGGACAATGCTTCGCCCTGTCTGCAGGGGTTATGCACTCGTCAGTCGCTGTAAAGCGGACTGTCATCGTGTAAACGGCACGGTGCTTAACACTCCGAAGGAAGCCTACTCGCCTTACGTTGAGGCTGAGGCGGCACTTACAGTACTTAAATGCCTATTAAATAAATAATTAACCATATTTTTCATGTTTGATATTCTCCAATAATATTATTCTCTACATATTTGCTATTACTGAAACTACTTTTGATGGGGGCATGAGGGTATGCAAAAATAAATACTCTTTCTTGGTACGGAACTCACAGAAATGAACTCATACATTTCAAAATAGTAAAACGTCTAAAAATAACTAACCATTCTTTGCTTTGGAGAAGTTGTTTTGCCAATATCCAAATTGGAATAAAACAAAAAATAATTTTTTTAAATAGTGCTAAAATATTTGTTTTAAAATAGTTTAGTTACAGATTTTTGGGTAAAAAAAAAAAACTTACGCCGTAAATGGAGGGAGAGAACGCTTCTCGCTTTTTCAGCAGTCTGACAGACTGAACTTTGTCGCTCTCTGTAGTGAGCCTAACTGGAAGGTCCTGGGGTTCGAGTCCCGACGGTGGCAGGATTTTCGACACTAGCTTGTCAGCTAGTTCGAATGCAGCCGCTGACTGGAGGAGAATTGTAGCAGTCGGCTGCTCTGGTCGGTAGTTTTCCGTGGTTCTCCGATCTACACCAGGCGAATGTCGGAGCAGTACCCTACCAAACGGGCCACGGACCGCGCGCGATCTGTCCTTCCTCTTCCTTGCCATATCCTCTCCCTTTATTTACACACTCTCACACTTACATGCACTACACTACCACATATGCCGGGATACCGATCGGGAGCTTTGGACTTGTCCTCGCTGGGGCGGTACCTTGTTGGTGGGAGACACCTGGAGTAGGAAAATCCCCGCAACCCGACGTGCAGGTCGGTGCCAGATCTCATCATTGAGGGGAGGAAGATCATCACAACCTCCCGCGATGAAACTTCACTAACGGGACTAATGACCCCAGCAGTTGACGTGCCCGGAAACAGCAATGAATCAATTTTCCGCGCTTTGACACTTAAACACGATCTCGTATTGAGTGCTTCAATCAGGCATTCAATCGAGATATTTCATTATTCCTATTTCGAATAACAACTGGTAGGAACGATAGACCGTTTAAACACTTAAACGCCGAGTAATAGCTAGCGAAATTTGAAAGTGAGCACAGTTTTCCCCCCTCGACCTACAATGGGTGAAGGTACAGCAGCCGATTGTGAACGCATGTGTGTGTGCACTGGCAGGCAACTGGAACCCAAGCAAGTACGGCATGGAGGAGCTGTTCAAGGCGACGCTGGCCGTGCTGGAGCTGGCCATCCTGGAGCCCCGCGCGCAGGTGCTGGGCGGCGTGTGCATCTTCGACCTGGGCGGCCTCAGCCTGCAGCACGCCTGGCACGTCACGCCTGCCGTCGCCGACCGAGTCCTGCAGCTCATGGGGGTGAGCGCTCCGCCCGCACCCCCATCCTTCACAAGCTTTTGGTGAAAGGCGCGAAGGCTGTAAGGACAAGACTCAACTCCGGTGTTGAACGTTGGTAGCTAATCAGTTACACTTTCCTTAAGCAACATCTCGCGGTACGAAATTATATCGGCCTTTTTAGGACAATAACTAGGCCCCTGCTTGCAGGTCACCAACGCCTCTGCACGTTAGTGCGTGTAATTGTAGATGGCGTTGACTTCACAGAAGAACTTGGCCGAAAATGCCTTATAAGGTTCACTGACCGCGTGAAGTTGCTGAAGTTCAAGTGTGGCCGTTACGCTGCCGACGCTTTTCATACATACCCCCCCCCCCACACACACATCAGAGTTATGTCTCCTTACAGTCTTCGTGCTGTACGGTATCATCCCCACGGGGGCACGGTTGCTAGGCCTGAGGCTCTTAGTGGTGGAGGTAACGTCCACTTGGGCTCTGTCTGGGCGGCCCTCAGTTGGGCTCTTAGGTTCGTCGTGGCAGTGCCCAATTCTCATGCGTAATTGAGAAGGGATTCGTCCCGGTGTATTATGAGTGACGCTTCATTCGATTCCGGTGCTAGTCTGGAAAGCTGGCTGCTCTAACTGGCAGAGCTGACCCACCCAGGCTTAATTGGGGAGGTTCCCGGGAAGGGTAACTGCGTTCCCGCGGGATCCGGATTCTAGCCCAAGGACGTACTCGTGCGCCTGCGGAAGGGGGTACGGATGGAAGCTAGCGCCTAGGTGCCCACCCAAGGGAGAAATCCTCCTGGTAGAAAATGCAAGTGCAGATACGCTATACATAACGATGCACGGTATCATATGACTTCACATTGATGAGCGGTTGGTCGGCTGTCCTTATTACAGGCTCTTTCTCCCGCCAAAACGTCTCGAGCAAGGTTGGGGTCACAATCGATTTCCTTAGAGAAAACGCCTGTAGATAAATGAAAAACGCCTGCAAGTGATCGATAGGTCCTCTGTTCGGATGCTCAACATAGCAATTTCTCTGCACAATTATTTACAATTATTTCATAACACTACAGCGAATTATGAGAGAATTTAGTCGAACCTGACGGACACGCGTAATTTTCTGTTGCTGATCAACGCCGACCGATTACTGTGCGACGAAAAATCCCGTCGTCCATAAACAATGTTAAAAAAAGGTCTCCAGGAGTTTGAGCTCAATTCTAACTAAATGAAATTCAAATGCGTTGAAATTGTTTTCATTTTAATTGGCAAGGTTCGATGCATAATGTATGATTTGTTCTTCACAGTACATATGCGAGAGTTAGCAATCAACATAGGTAGTAACGTTTCTGTCCTATTTTAGATGAACTCCAATAATTACTACTTCAGATTAAGTGTGGTTATGTAGACACGGTACATTTATTTCTTAGTATAGATTTTATTCTCTCTCCAGGGAAACTGGGGGCAATTTATTGTCGGGCATATCCACAGCCAGTGATGTTAAGCTTGCGTACTGGTGGCACAATGTTCGTCATACGTTGTCTCTTTTATTCATAAATATGTAGAGCAAAATAATGATGTAGGAACACAAGGAAAAGTGCGTATATTAAACTTGTTCGTCATACGTTGCATATGTAGTTTGGCGATAAGTAAAATAAAATTCAAGGTCCTAGAGATCCCATTGTTCTGCTTGCCCGCAAGTGCACCTCCCTTGTGTTGCAGGGAAGCATTCCCATCCGCACGCACGCCATCCACATCGTGAACCAGTCGTGGATCTTCGATACCATCTTCGCTATTTTCAAACCCCTGCTGGACGAGCGGATGCGTGGGAAGGTAAGTTTGTAAAATTGTTTCCTTATCTCTTTACTCACATAGAGAGAATGCGTAAAAAAAACTATGGAACTAGTTTTAGTTAATAAAACTGTTTTCCTCAATTCTTATCATAAAATCACGACTGTGCTTGCGATATATAGCTTTTGACTGTTGAGCAACCAGAATCTCGAAGACGTCAAATTAAAATCTCGAACTGAAAAAAGTCTTCGTTTTCCTGGCTAATTTCTTTGATTATTACAATTTTCTGGATGTAAATAGCTTAGTTAGGGCACAACAAAATTCATTAACACCACTTGCCTGAAGTAAAACCCCGACAACTCCAGCAAATCTGACGTAGCTTTGAAAGAGTTCTAAAAATTGCTTTAAATGCGCACCTCTTTACCCAAGGATACGGATCGTAAATTATTCAAAAATGTTAATTCAAAGAGCACTTGAAATAAATGAAAGCAAAGGGTTGCATTAAACAAATTGGTATCGACCAAATCATCGGAAGAATTTCATAACCACAACACTGGAGCCGTGGACTTAAGGGAGTTAAACCGAATCGGTAAAGGATTCAACTGTTACTTGAATCGAAATATATTGTTTTGAAAACTCTCGCAACCGTGTGTAAGTTCATCCTATCAGTTACAATTTGACCTTAAATTTTCCGTTTAAATTACGTACGCATCTAAAATTTGGCTCTTAACCACAACACTGACAAAACTTAATTTTCTAAGTGCTGTTATTTTTTGTAATACTTTACCAGCTAATCACCGAGAAGAAAAACGAAGAATTTGAAATCCTTTTCCCTGTGAGGGGACGCACTACGTAACAATATTAAGTTCAAAGATGTGCGCACGCGGAAGGGAGGGGGGCAGGGGGGCCATGAGCCCACTGAAATTTTCGGAAGGGGCCCCGTAGCCCTACGTAATAAAACATTTTACTTCTGTAAATATGATCAATTCCTTAATTTCCCCTTTTTAAGCCGACAATTTGGGACACTGACACATGGCATTTGACGGAAGCGGCTCTACAAAGCATCTGGCAATCTGTAAATGGTTCAACATACAATCAATTATAATCAATAATTGTTTCATTAAAGTTATAATTTTAGTCTTCTTGTGGTATTTTTTATGCTCTAGAAAAATTGGTCGTATGTAAATAAAATATAATGGAAAAAAAGAGGGCCGTACGGGCCCAGAAATGTCGTTGGCCCACTTCCCTTGTTTAGGTGCGCACGTCAATGATTACGTTGATTCATGCTTTTATTGAGGAGTTCGAACTATTTTGAGAAATTTCTAATCCATAATTAACCAAACTATTACATTAATCCAAAACTATGATCCATTTCTACAAAATATGTTTTAACATTAATTAAGACATTCAATATAAGAATACCTTTCGGATCTCTTTAGAGCATCAAAAGTGGACAGGTCTCATCGATATACAGAAACGTGTCTACACAAATACGTATACAAATGCAACGAAATTTCATCACGCTTTATATAATATTGTAAATATAACTCAAGGATAAAACGTGAAATATAACTATAAAACAATTCTGTTTTCTCGCGCGGTATGGAATCGATTCTACATATGGACTCGTTCTGCAAGTTAAGAAATAAGATGAGATAATTGTCACTATATTTACAAGGTTTCAGAACTTAAACTGAAACAATATCAGGCACGAGCTTTGCAGCGAACATTCAGAAAGGAAACAATATTTTTGCCGGAATAATAGACAGTAGTATTTAAGTAATATAAAATATTATCCTTTATTAATTTCTCGCCTTGATGAAGCAAACTTTTCTTTACCACATTAAAACGATCTATTTAAAAGTTTGGTGGTTTTTGAACGTTTACCTTGTAAAACTGTTACCGTTTTTCCAAATGTTTAGTATGCTGGAAGGGTAACCCTTCTATTTTATGGTCCCAATTTTTTTTGAAGTCCCTGTCTCCGTACGGTAACTGTCGTTTGTTTGGCGTTTCTAAGTATAAGTCGGCGAGGCTATCGACGCAAAGTCACCCACTACTGAATTCGGTCAGCAAACTCATCGACGACGGTCGGAAATCATTGAAAGAGAAAACGTGCTCGGCCAGAGTATAGTAATTCAACGTAGTAATTCACTGCTGACAAACATACGCTCAAACATACGTCCGTGTAACAGCGCTCTGCTACGTGAAGCCGTTGAGAATCCCCCTCCCCTAACGGTTGCCAGTGGTTCCCGTAGATACACTATTTTTGTACACAGAAATAGTCCAATAATAGTCTTATAATAGTCCCTGAGCCTTATAATAGTCAAAAAGTACTTTAATACGATTGAATTTTGACGACAACCTATTGCGGATTTGGTGGTATAATGGTTAGCGTACCGACTGTTGAACCCAAGTTTGCGGGTTCAAACCGATCGAAGCCGTTTCGCTGCAGAAAAAATCCTTCGCACGCGTCTCTCCTCTGAGGGGAAGTAAAGCCAGCTGTCCCATGTAGTCGATTTACTGCTTTAAAAAGATCATCAAGCCTAAAAGAAGCCTCTGAGCTAAATTTAAGTAGCCTGTTTCGTCGCCCAAGAGAATACCTCCTTCCTCTGCTAGATGGTAAACGGTACCTGGCCAAAAATGTGCGTGGTCAGACGGAAGAGCGCCTGATGGTCCGAGTCTCGCCGTGTGAAATAAGGCATGAACTAACTATTCACTATGAAAACCATAACGAAGGATATTATTATGACTAGCTGAACCCCTGCGATTACATTGCACAAAAGGGAGAGCTGAAAAAACGTATAACAGAAAAAGTTTGCATTATATGAAAACTGGAACTTCAGGAAATGTTGTTTCATTCCGTGCAGTAGATATTCGAAAAGTATTGAAATGAGGGAGGTATACAAAATTCTAAAGCAATACAATCACTATTCATTGTGACAACAGTGTTAAATGATTCTGAAAAACACCGAAATGTTTTCAATGTATCATATTTACCGAGATCTGTACATCTATGTTGTGGTGGATCATGAGAGATATCTCGCTCTTCCTCCATGAATTAAAAACGTAATGCAACACTTAGTCATTACTTTGGCTTAAAATTCTTCGGAAAGGGTCACACGTGTCAGGCGATTGCCGGAACATCGAGTTTGTTACACTCATTAATCATTGCATTAAAAGTCTATCTTCAAACATCAAAATGTCGCTATCTTCACAAACTAACCTCATGATGCAAGGATATCCATGGCGTAATGAATAAATAACGACAGAGCCAGGCGTTCATTTGATTAATTTTAATATATTATTAATATATATTTAGTATATAATACTTATTTACCAGTTAACAAGAGCAGGTATATTACTGATAAACATCTGTAAGGCCCATTTACAGAACAACAAATCACGAAATGTGTTAAATAATAAACTCAAATTTCACCCAAACAAAATCCCAGTGGTTTTAAATCTCCAATCTACTTTTAATATTTTTTATTCTTTTTTTTAGTATTTTTATAACCATAATGTGTTATAATTGACAGTCCAGATAAATGCTCCAGAATAGTGCAGGATAAATACTGTATTTGCTAAAATAAGTAAATAAAATACACTCTCTAGTGGTGAAGTCACAAAAAGTCCATGCGACTCTGTGAGTGTTGTGCCTTAGACATGAAATATTTCTCAGTAATATATTAAAATTAATATGGCAGGAAACACCAAACATCACAACACGCTTTGAAGATTATTTCTGCCTAGCACTCATCAAAAACCAAGTGTTTTTTGCCCTTCCTTTCTACTCGTTCGATATACTGTCGTTTAGTAAGCTTTAACATTGTGTAAATTATGAACATTTTGAGTCAACTTAAAGCAACATTTGTCAACTCATTATAGTAATAAATATATTCTATTAATTGTCCAAAAGAAAGATGATTAATTTAATCAATTTTTAAATGAACAATTTAGATATTATCAAATTGGTACGTGTGACATGTCAGTTGAAAGTATTGTAAGGAGGTTTGAATAAATATTTGCCGCTTCATATTTTAATTCTTGAAGGTGTTATGCATAGATAAACCACGGTACCAAAATGCTGTGAGTTTTGTCTTATCCTTGCTCACTGGCACTACTGTTATCGCTCCCGCCGACAAAGCATTACATTCGGCAAATAGGAATGGGAAAATTCCCAATTTTTCAAACTTGCAGATGTTACGCTTTTTTGGCTTCTAGTGACGAGAATAAAAACGAAGATAATTTATTTCTTCTTGTTTTATATTTAAACAATTAACTTGAAACCATCTCATTAAAACCGGGAGGCTATTATGTAAGATTCACCGGTACTTTCTTGATCTCAAACATGTTCAGGAGCAATAATATCGATTAGCCACAAATTAGCGAGTTTCGACATGTACCAAACTATTGCTGGCTTCCGCCTGCGCAGATCCACTTCCACGGCAGCGACATGGAGTCCTCTGCACCGCCACGTCGAGCCCAAGTTCCTGCCGGCGGTGTACGGCGGCACGCGGCCCGAGTGGAACTACATGCGCTGGATGGACGCAACGCGCTGCGACGAGCGAGCCGCACGGTGAGTGGCGGCTGGCGGGCGCTCGGGGTGAGGGTAGAGGGGGCGAGGGTGCCCCGAGTGGAACCACATGCGCTGGATGGACGCGCCGTTCTGCGGACGAGCGCGTGATGCGCGTGAGAGGCGCGCCGCAGGCGCTCGGGGCGAGGGGGGCGTGGGTAGAGGGGGCGAGGGTAGAGGGGGCGAGGGGCGAGGGTGCCCCGGAGTGGAACCACGTGCGCTGGATGGACGCCGCTCTGCGACGATGCGTGATGCGCGGTGAGTGGCGTCGGCAGGCGCTCGGGGCGAGGGTAGAGGGGGCGAGGGTGCCCCGAGTGGAACTACGCGCTGATGGACGCGCTGCTCTGCGACGAGCGCGTGATGCGCGGTGAGGGCTATGCCAGGCAGGCGCTCGGAAGAGGGGGCAGAGGGGGCGAGGGTAGAGGGGGCGAGGGGCGAGGGTGCCCCGAGTGGAACTACGTGCTGGATGGACGCGCTGTTTCCAGGACGAGCGCGTGATGCGCGGTGAGTGGCATGCCGGCGGGCGCTTGGGGTGAGGGTAGAGGGCGAGGGTGCCCGAGTGGAACTACATGCGCTGATGGACGCGCTGCTTCCATGACGAGCGCGTGATGTGCGGTGAGAGGGTTATGCCGGCAGGCGCTTCGGGCGAGGGGGCGGGTAGAGGGGGCTTGGGTAGAGGTGGCGAGGGGCGAGCGGGCGAGGGCGCCCTGAGTGGAACTACATGCGCTGGATGGATGCGCGCCAGCCAGACGAGCGCGTGATGCGCGAGAGGGCGGCGCGCTGGCGGGCGCTCGGGGCGGAGGTAGAGGGGGCGAGGGTAGAGGGGGCGAGGTAGAGGGGGCGAGGGCGAGCGGCGAGGTGCCCCTGAGTGAACCACGCGCTGGATGGACGCGCTGCGTTGCGGACGAGCGCGTGATGCGCGGTGAGAGGGCAGTGCCAGGCGCTCGGGGCGAGGGGGCGTGGGTAGTGGGGCGAGGGTAGAGGGGCGAGGGGCGAGGGTGCCCCGAGTGGAACCATGCGCTGGATGGACGCGCTGCTCTGCGACGAGCGCGTGATGCGCGGTGAGAGGGCAGTGCTGGCAGGCGCTCGGGGCGAGGGGGCGTGGGTAGAGGGGGCGAGGGTAGAGGGGGCGAGAGGCGAGCGGGCGAGGGTGCCCGAGTGGAACCACATGCGCTGGATGGACGCGCTGCTCTGCGACGAGCGCGTGATGCACGGTGGAGAGGGCGCGCCGGCAGGCGCTCGGGGCGAGGGGCGTGGGTAGAGGGGGCGAGGTAGAGGGGGGCGAGGGGGCGAGCGGGCGAGGGTGCCCCGAGTGGAACCACACGTGCCAGATGGACGCACTGCGCCAGACGAGCGCGTGATGCGCGGTGAGAGGGATGGCGCCGGCGGGCGCTCGGGGCGAGGGGGGCGTGGGTAGAGGGGGTGAGGCAGAGGGCGAGGGGCGAGGGTGCCCCCGAGGGAACTCACATGCGCTGATGGACGCGCTGCTCTGCGACGAGCGCAGATGTGGGCAGGAGCGGGCGGCGCTGGCGGGCGCTCGGGGCGAGGTAGAGGGCGAGGTAGAGGCGAGGGTAGGAGAGTGAGAAGCACGCTGGCGGCGAGGGGCCGAAAGCAAGGGTGCCCGGAGGAACCATGCGCTGGATGACGCGCTGCTCTGCGACGAGCGCGTGATGCGCGGTGAGTGGCGGCGCCGGCGGGCGGTCGGGGCGAGGTTAGAGGGGGTTGAGGGTAGAGGGGGTGAGGGTAGAGGGGCGAGGGTAGAGGGGGCGAGGGTAGAGGGGCGAGGGTAGAGGGGGCGAGGGCAGAGAGTGCGAAGGGCGAGCGGGCGAGGGGCGAGGGGCGAGGGTGCCCCGAGTGGAACCACATGCGCTGGATGGACGCACTGCGCTGACGAGCGAGTCATGCGCGGTGAGTGGGCGGCGCCGGCGGCGCTCGGGGCGAGGGGGGCGGGTAGAGGGGGCGAGGGTAGAGGGCGAGGGGCGAGGGTGCCCCGAGTGGAACCAGTTACGCTGATGGACGCGCTGCCGCGACGAGCGCATGATGCGCGGTGAGAGGGGCGCTGCCGGCAGGCGCTCGGGGCGAGGGGGCGTGGGTAGAGGGGGCGAGGGTAGGGAGGGTGAGGCAGAGGGGGCGAGGGGCGAGCGGGCGAGGGTGCCCCGAGTGGATCTACATGCTGGATGCACGCGCTGCGCATCGAGCGCATGATGCGCGGTGGAGAGAGGGCGGCGCCGGCAGGCGTCGGGGCGAGGGCGGGTAGAGGGGGCGAGGGTAGAGGGGGCGAGGGTAGAGGGGGCGAGGGGCGAGCGGGCGAGGGTGCCCCGAGTGGAACTGCCACATGCGCTGGATGGACGCGCTGCGCTGCGACGAGCGCGGTGAGTGGCGGCGCCGGCGGGCGATCGGAGCGAGGGTCGAGGGGGCGAGTGTGCCCCGAGTGGAACTACATGCGCTGGATGGACGCGCTGCTCTATGACGAGCGCGTGATTTAATGGTGAGGGCGGCGCCGGCGGGCGCTCGGGGCGAGGGTTGTGGGGGCGTGGGTAGGAGGGGGCGAGGGTAGAGGGAACGAGGGGCGAGCGGGCGAGGGTGCCCCGAGTGGAACCACATGCGCTGGATTGACGCGCTGCGTTGCGACGAGGCGCGTGATGCGCGTTGAGAGGGCGGCGCCGGCGGGCGCTCGGGGCGAGGGTAGAGGGGCGAGGGCAGAGGGGCGAGGGTAGAGGGCGTGAGGGGCGAGCGGGCGAGGGTGCCCCGAGTGGAACTACATGCGCTGATGACGCGCTGGTACAGTGACGAGCGCATGGATGCGGTGAGAGGGTTATGCCGGCAGGCGCTCGGGGCGAGGGGGCGTGGGTAGAGGGGGCGAGGGTAGAGGGGGCGAGGGTGGAGGGCGAGGGGGCGAGCGGGCGAGGGTGCCCCGAGTGGAACCATGCGCTGGATGGACGCGCTGCGCTGCGACGAGCGCGGTGAGTGGCGGCGCCGGCGGGCGATCGGGGCGAGGGGCGAGGGGGCGAGGGTGCCCCGAGTGGAACTACATGCGCTGGATGGACGCGCCGTTTGCGACGAGTGGCTGATGCGCGGTGGAGGAGGGCGGCGCGGCGGGCGCTCGGGGCGAGGGGGCGTGGGTAGAGGTGGCGAGGGTAGAGGGGGCGAGGGGTGAGGGTGCCCCGAGTGGAACTACATGCGCTGGATGGACGCGCTGCTCTGCGACGAGCGCGTGATGCGCGGTGAGTGGGCGGCGCCGGCGGGCGCTAGGGGCGAGGGTAGAGGGGGCGAGGGTAGAGTGGGCGAGGGTAGAGGGGGCGAGGGTAGAGAGTGCGAAGGGCGAGCGGGCGAGGGGCGAGGGGGCGAGGGTGCCCCGAGTGGAACTACATGCGCTGGATGGACGCGCTGCGCTGCGACGAGCGAGTCATGAGTGAAATCCCATGAACCTCCTCTTCCCCCCCCCCCCTCCAATGGGTGCACCACTGCCTAAATATCAAGTTCTATCTGACGCTGAGGAAACTATTCTGTCTGATTTGGAGGAAGTCTAATTCGTAAACTGGTTTAATGTTATAGAACTGTCAGAGTTAAAACATGTGAAAAAGGAAGATAGAAACTTTTTACTCTGAGACCGCGAATTATCGCTTTATGCAATCTTTTTGTTCTTTGTAGATTGTACGATAAAATCCGTGGAATACTTTTTGTCGAATAATTTCAACTGTGAAATGCTGTTTTAATTGTGTTATAATTGTACGTCACATTTTAGAACAGGCACTAGGGAGAAAATTTTAAAATATTTTTATAGATTCCGGGAGGAGGAGGTTGAAAATGTTAAACTCTTAAGTTTTTCTTCATCCTAATCCTACTGCATGCGGACTAGGATTTAATAAACTTTGGATAAGAATAATAAACTACGAATTGCATATATCAGCCATCTTAGGCAACTGCCTTAGGAAGAAAGCTTCCACATCCGTAATACTTTTGCAAGAAAAAATAACTATATGATACTTGGGTAATTATTCCAGTATATTCCGGAACATAGATGCTTTTTGATTAATTTATCGTGTTATCTAACAACGAATTTGTACCACTAATACAATGTAAAAGAGAAATAATAACAGTAATAATAATTAATACACAACCAACAGTAAATTAATTTAATAATAATAATAATAATAATAATAATAATAATAATAATAATAACAACAACAATAACAGAGGCATACCCAGGATTTTTGTGTGTGGGTGTCGGGAGGAAGGTTACAGGTTTAATCTCCAGCCGACTTGATTTTTTCTTATAGTTAATTTAATATGTATTTTTATTTGACTTATAATTAATATTTAAAACGTTAGCAGCTGCTACATTGAACTTTCTTTAGTATAAAAAATAGTAAAAGCTCTAATTTTGAATAAGTATCATTGGCTTCTGGATGTTTCAAGCCCCATGAACCCCTTCATCTCCATGGAAGCTCAGCTGATGACGATGATAAAGTGCAGAAGGCTAATGCTGAGTTGTGGGCGTTTGCAGAGCTGCGCAGCCTGGGCTACCGCACGCGCGATGACCCGCCGCTGGAGGTCGAGGAGGACCCCTACTACGACGACGAGTGACGGCGCTCCGCCGGCAGCCCTTCAACGGCGGCCTCCGCACGCGTGGTGTACATAGTTTTGCACGCGGGCGGCTGAACGCGTTTGAATGAGGAGCCTCGAGCTCCAATAAGGGAGCGAGCCTTGGTGCGGACTGTGGTGGAGTGTAGAACACTCGTGACGAACGTGAAGCGAGAAGAATGAAGATGGCGGTCGTGTGGGCGGAGATCAAATCTTCTGGACCCTTTGTGCATTGCTTAGCTCCGACTCACGGCGGAGTACAATAATTGTCGATATGACACTCTGTAGGTTTAGTTCTTTTTGTTGAAATATTTCCAATATGTGTTTTAAAATAAGATGTAGGTAAAGGAAACGGTTGTATCGTATCTTACAAGCAATAGAAATAGCGGGCCAGTCTCGAAAGCAAATGAACGAATCAAATGTACAACCAGTAGTTGATGTACCTGCAGCATTAAAATACTGAATAGCTGCCGCTCGGATCTCACGTCTTTGGTGGGTATAGATGCTCAATAAATTTATATTTTAAAGTTTACTTATATACTGTATTATGAAATGTGCCTTGCAAATGCTCCTCAAACGTTTTGCGACCACGTCCTCCCACTCAACAGAGGTAATCTGAATTATAAGACATATGTGTGATATCTGGCAAATAGGTGATTAAATGCTGGAGAAAAATCAAATTAAAATTAAAAATTAAAAAATCCGATTAAAAATGTTTCAGTACAAAACTGTTACTTCTCGGAAGAGGGGTGGTCTTCAAGGTCAAAAGTGTTATTCAACTGTGGAAAGAGTTCGTTCTCACAGATGTTATACTCTAGCTCTTCCTTCTTGTGCCTTAAATTGGTGGACGGTGATGATACATATTTTTAAATCAGAAAGTGACTTGTTAAAAATGATCCACTGGAACTGATAGAAAAGCTCATGCCATTATCTTGCCTTATCC
The DNA here is from genome assembly GCA_011170035.1 of Teleogryllus occipitalis. Lineage (NCBI taxonomy): Eukaryota > Metazoa > Arthropoda > Insecta > Orthoptera > Gryllidae > Teleogryllus > Teleogryllus occipitalis. The sequence continues at coordinate 84,831 of BLKR01015134.1, read as the reverse complement.
CATCACTTCCTCTGAATATACGAATATCCGTAACTGGTATCCGTGACCACTCCCAATTCAATTACTAATTGCACACATATCGAAGTTATGTTTAGAAAGTACGACATATCTTATTACATTAAGAGCAATTCAACCAAACACAATGTAATGCAGTCATGTACAAAAATGCATCAACAGACGCTAAAACGGGTAAATATTTGGCCCGTGACTGCCTTTATAATAAATGTCTGTTCTCATTGTTTCTCAGATGTGTTTTTTCTTTCACCTGTTTCACGTTCAGACCTTCCTAACCATAAGATTTCCAGTGAATCCAAAAGGGAGAAACGTCCTCCTCACTTCCTTCGTCTGGATGTAATTGCAAAATAAAATGTGCTTTAATGATTGAGGGAAAATGTACAATGATTGATTAAATTATTAGTGATTCTCGGCGCGTCAACTGCTAAGGTCATTACTACTGTAAGTGTAGTGCATACTTTTTATGGCGGGTGGTGGCGGTGATCTTCCCTCGCTGGCTGGTGAAATCCGGCGCCGACCTACCGTCTGCTAGCGGGGTTTTCTCTTAACCACGTATCTTCCACCAGCAGGGCACCGCCCCAGCCAGGACAAGCTCTAAGCTCCCGGTATGCGTGATAGTGTAGTGCATGTGGGTGTGTTTGTGTGTATGTAAATAAGGGGTGAGAACAGGAAGAGGAAGGAATGATCGCGCGTGGCCCGTTTGTCAGAGTACTACTCCGGCATTCCCTTGGTGTTGATCGCAAAAGGAAAAAGAACAAAACCAACAGGCGGACGTTTTGCCGTCAATCGGTTTTTTCAGTATCAAGGACACAAACGTAAATTCAGGCTACACCACGTGTTACAGGAAGTAATTTACTTGAAGTAGCAAGATCAGAGCAGCAGGCCGCTAAAATTCTCCCCTAGACAGAAGCTGAATTCGATCTAGTTCGAAAGCTATTGTCGAAAATCCTGCCAGAGTCGAGACTCGAATCCTAGGACCTCCCGGCAGAGGCACTGCAGTGACTTCAGTTGGTGCCCTGATCAACTTTTGCCAGTCAAAATGTACACTTTTTTAGTTCATAACTTGAGTAAATGTATTTGGATCGAGGTTTTAAACAAACGCGAACTTTTGAGCTACGTGAAAACGGTCGCAATCAATCGAAGTCGTTCTGAGTAGCAGAGAAGGAACTCTTAGCCTTTCCTTCTCTCCGAGTGTGAATCGCATATATCTTTCAACGATCCTGCGGTGAGAAGAGGAAACGATTTTGAAGGGTTCTTTTTACTTTACAGCACTTACTTTGTAAAAAGAGAAAGTTATGTGATGAGCCACATCAAAATATAAAAATTCAAACTTAAATATAAATTGTAAATTCTCGCCACATGGTCCAAAACCGAAGCAACGAAGCGGGAAAATCGCCGCGTTGGGAAAGAAAGTGCTCTGCGGAAAAGATGTTGACAATTCTAGACATGACTTTCCCAAGAGCACTTTCCAAAACACCTGAAACATTATATATATATACCCGTATATATATATATATATATATATATATATATATATATATATATATATATATATATATATATATATATATATGGGACACACGAAGCTCAAATCTCGGAGGTCAGCCTAGTTCCTAGCCGGTCATCCAACCAGGAACCCGCGAGTCTCGAATTTGCTTAATCTTCGTGACTTCATGGTAAACGAATTCACGAGAAATTCGATCGTAATTTTGTTTACCACGTCAAGTCACAAGAATAATTGCCTAAATTCTTACTTTGAATTCACTACTCGCATCAAAACCAAAGGCAAACTAGATCAGTATATAACAGTAATGAAATAACAAACACAAACCTGAACACAATCTAAAATCCACCACGTTTGTTTCTTTCATGCTGCTCTCCGATTGGTCTTCGGTAGAATTTAGACGTAACTTACCGTACAAGCTTGGTGCTAGTGAATTCTTAAATTTACGGCTTTACATCTACGGTTACGTCAAGACATTGTGAATGGTCTCGCTTAATACTCATTTCTACGTTTTGCGGCTACGTTGTTTACGTTTGCATTGTGAATGAGGCCTAACGCTGACACGTAACGCCCGCATCACACTGCCGTTTCCGTTAGGCTCCCCTGAGAGATTCAGTTTGGGCTGGGGACTTTCTCTATTATTTAGATTTTAAAGCTTTCGTTCTTTTTTTAAATGCGTTAAAATTTACTCTTAATCACTAAAAATATATAACAGAAACGGACATTGCCTCTCGATAGGGTATCGTACATCCATATCATACTATACAATATTATTGTTTAAATAATAACATAATTCAAACATAAATAAATATTAAAATTACTTTTGCAAAATAAAGGAAAGTAAACAAAAACTTTAGACCTTTTCTTGGGGGGGGGGGCTCCCTGCCCCCCCCCCCGGATCCGCCAGTGAGCACGCCACACAGTTCTTAATAATTTCTTTGTCAATAAATAAACAGGAATCCCCACCCTTATTGGAGGCCTGGAGTTCTCATTCAGACCCCGATGCGGTGCACTGGTGGCAGCAGCCTAGCTTTGCCCCCTGCTTTCATGCAAGTTGTATTTTGTTTTTAAACTTTTTGCGTCCTTAATCTTATATCATTTATTGACGCAACACGTCTCTTCGCCACTTGTTGAGCGTTGAGCGCGGAGCAATCCTCCATTAACGTAGCGTATTTTATGTTTGTCTCACCTCGTCTGTCGGTTGTCAAGAGGACCGCCAGGTAGAATCTCCACGTACGCGCCTCCTACTACGTGCTCCTGCGTCACTACCCAACGGCCAGAATAGGGAAGGAATAAGAATAGAAGTAAGGTTTAGGACACTTCACAGGGGTCTATTCTCTTACATATGCTCCTTGAATTTAAACGTGAAGTTCATTAAAGGTTCCTCAAGGACAAAGGAAGTCAAAAATATGTATTGGTAGTATTCCTATTCCCCAAAGAAGGTTACTTATTCTAGGAGGAGATCCAGTTTCCAATATGTGTGTGATACACATCTTCCACATGTCTCTACTCCGATTAGTCTCACCACTTTCATCTTAGGATTCAGAAGTTAGCCTCCCCAAGAAAAGAGGAACCCGAAACTCATTATTGGGAGACATGCCTTCGTCACAATTGCTCCTACCAGAGGATCCACCTGCCTTGTGCTATCTACTATCTGTCAACACTAGTTTCCACACCAGATTGGGCTTTCAGAGTTTGCAAAGCAATTGTTCAGCCAAGAATCTCATTTCTCAGATTGTTTTTTATATTCTTAGCACCAAGAAATAAATATGATCACTTCAAACTGTAAGCTTCTCGCTAAGAGTAAAGCTTTGCTACTAATGAACATCAAAATTCACTTAATGTATCACTGGTGCTTGTACTCAAAATATTCCTTTTATCGTTTGCAATTAAGGTTGATACAATTCAGGTAAAATTAGGAACAAAAAGGTTTTGTAGCTCTCCTAAGGTTCAGAAAAATCAAAAAGAGGTTGACAGTGTGATGTGGAGAGGAAGAGTGTTGTCGCTTATTACAAGTTCTACATTCTAATATTGTTAACAAGTTATCATATAGCTACAATGATAAAATATAAGTAACTAACAGTAACAACAAACTGAGCAGCACACATTACTCAAACAACCCATTTTAACACAATTAACCTATCTCATCGCAAAGACACTTTACAGATTAACTACAATTTTTCGACTATGCCATTCATTTGTTCTCTAATTTGACATAACATTATGTGCCTGATGCTTCTAATTTGCTATTGCTTAGGGCATGGCAAAGGCCTTTCATGTGTCCACGACTGTCAACCACCTTCTAATTTTATTCTTAGAATATTAATGATTAACAATATAAATAAGTTTTTTTGGATAATATATTCTCTCAGTATATAAAGCGAATATACAAGAACAATTATATAGACTACAAGTGGACTCAGGTCCCAGAAGAACCAGCATTCGGACTCACTGCAGTGGTACATTCTCCTCTGAATGCTTTTTACTAAAACTGCTGAGATAATGGATGCGTTTGTTTACTAGTTAAGCGTCAGTGGATAAATGAGTTACAAACAATGAGTATTTTAGCCTAGAAGGCAAGTTTTGGGGAAACACATATGACTACATTGAAACAAAAGGACAGCTGAACCTTGTTTATCTGGATTTTCCAATTTAGTTGATTGACTTTTTTGAATCTTCATCTGAGATTACTTCATAAGGCAGAAGTGTTCATTTTTTTCTCTCATCAAAATATTAGTTCAATTTTAATACATGTATTTTAATAAAATGTTATAGACTTACAAACTTCCTAAAATAAAATCATAAACCTAATAATTTCAACACCTTCAAAAGATTCAAGTCCATCCTATATTGGAGGCAAACTGTAAGTGTATTTACATACATTAGTTGACATCTATTATTTTAAATTGCATTGTTACTGGCAGTTCTTTATACTATTAAATCCTCCGAATAAACAAGGTGTTACTGTTGAATGAAAAATAAATATTGTTTTTTAAAACTACATTGGAAGTTGATCAACTGTTTGTACAAAAAGTTGATGTTAATAGAATAAAATAAAGAATATATTGATAAAAAAATCATGATTTGTCTAAATACATTATAAAATTATTTCATTTAGAAATGAATGCAAATTTAGATCTCCAAACCACATCGTTCTTGTCTCATCTTTTAAATCTAAATCACTCAAAACATGATTTTCTTTTCAGGTGAATAAATTTTCAAGAGCAGAACAACTGCTTTCTCAAAAAGCGTGGCTATTTTTGTGACCTGGTTGGCAAAGTCATTGTATCAAACAGTGGTGTTTGATTCAAAGGCAACATTGTTTGGCATGTTTCTCTAAATAAGGTAATTGTAGCAGATTTAAGTAGCAGGCACACACAGTCCTTATCACCATATCATATGGAAACAATCATACTCTCAATGCCTCTGCTTTCAGAAGCAAGAACAACACATTTACCAATAAAGAATTATTTCATTTAAAAATATCTTACAGTCAAAGCATCACATAAATGCTGTGATAAAATGACAGTTGGCAAAAAGGTCACTCCAATAGCCATATGCTCATTGAAATTTAGTATAAATATAACAAGATCTCGTCTCCTCTTGACTTACCATGAATAGAAAAGCAATGTACTTTAGAATGATGGTCTTTTTTGTGCACACACGTACACTGAACGTTCTCACTATCATACATGCATCCATGTACCAAATGCCCAATGTACATGCGTGCAGCTATTCCTACTATATATGTATATATACATATATAAATATAATGTGCATGTATTTTTATGTGCTCTCTTTCTCTCTATGAATAACAAAGACAGTGAAATTCTTGTACATAAGTTGTACTTCATAAAAACGGGTTACTGGAACGACCAGTAGGAGCAGGACTAGCACCGAGCTGCAACAATAAACATTTCTCAAAAAATATAATACATTAAAAAAATATAGTACAGTTAATTATTAAATGATTTAAATAAAAATAAATAAAAAACAACTACAACAACACTGTAATAAAATGCAGAAACTTCAAATTTCCCTATAATAAAATTTATTCCTCTTATTTAATTTTTGGTTGACAAGGAGGAACTCACCACAAATGGATTTCCCACAGAGTTGTGCCACACTTTGGCAGGGAAGTTCATGGACTGACTAGTGGGAAAGACTGCTCCCATGCCTGAGAGAATAGCTCCATTTGGCACTACTTCAGGACCAACAGCTCCCCAACCGCAACTTGCATCTGATAAATACATCATAAAACACACATTAGAGTACACCAAGCAATGAAGTATTTTTCTTAACTACTATTTCTTACATGTACCTCTTGCACATGAATCGTTCCTGATTCAGTATAATTACCTCCTCTTTGTGCAAGCTGTTTTTACAATATACCCAGGCAACACTGTTTTATACTTAAACACTGCATAACACTGTTTTATACTTAAACTTTTGCATAGCTTTGGCTTTACGTCATGAAAGCTATATTAACACAAAGAAATGAAGACTAACTTTTAGATTCTCTATTTTTATTTAGACAGCTCAAGTTTTGCTTTTCTTACAAATACAAAGCTTGGGTCTATTAAAGACAGATGACATAACCTGCAATTTCATTTTTGAGAACAAACATTGGCTAAGGGCCCTGTAATACCTCTTCTTTGTATTCTTCCTAGGTCAGCACAGAATAAAATAATTATTCTGTGAAGACAAAGCAGACATTAGTTTTTCTAAAACTTCTTTGAGAGTTAAAACTATTTCGCTAATATTCACGTATTTCATTTTAACTTCATATCCATACCAAAATCTGTTGCTTTAGCCATGTTCGAAGTGTTTAATTTAATATCATAAACAGTTAAAAACCATGTGTGAAGTAGTTCATGATAAACGTGCATTGCCACCCATTTTTCTTCTTTCAGAACTGTAAGAATCCACAAATTGGTCCAGGGTGTCACAAACTTCACCATTTATGTTTTCATGTGGTATGGGATCATATTTCTTTAATCTCAACAATATCTCTTTTCTAAACCAAGTTGAATTGAAAAGACTTTTTCCTTCAGTAATTTTTGTTCTAACAACTTAAATGGCAAACACATGTAAGAAAACATACACCACTGAACAAAATTGGACTACATAAACAAAATCGCTTATAATGAAATAAAATAAATATATAAAAAATAAATAAATTATATGAATAAATGAGATAAATATTTTCATAATTATTCTTTGACTAAAGGAAGTGAGAAGTGAAATGAAGAAGCTTAAAATGAAGCTTGACCAAGTCACAGAATAGTAGACATTAAATATTGCAGTTGAAAATAAATCACATTAAAAAAAATCCAAAAGGTACTGGTTCCATGGATGAGAGTTAAACAAGACAAAAATTCAACATTCAATCGAAGGAAAGTAAAACACCTTTCCTCTGTATTATTATTATTAGGGAACAGAATTTATTGTAATAAAAAAAGAAAAATATGTACCTATATACTTAATTTTTTCAAAATATGTAAGAAAAAATAGAAAATACGTCAAATAAAAATTTATTATAGTGTATGAAATTACTCTACACGAGCGTTTTCCAGACAGAACATCTCCGATCAAGCCTTAAAATGGATTCAGAGTGGCTGAATGAAAGTTCTATCACTACATAAGAAATTTGTAACACTAGTCTCCACCACACAAGAATTTTAATTAAAATATAAAATACATTTGTAGTATAAACAATATTTTTTAAGAGGAGCCAGTGCCCAAAGGAATAGTAGTTCTATGTAGCCAGTGGTGCATCCCAGATCAGAGCCCCCCCTCCACAAATCACAATAAAACAATGATCTGTAAAAAAATATTTGATACTTTTCGATCGATGAATGCATGGCCACATGAAACGTGAGAAAGCATGTGATTGAAATTACTTCTGCTTCATCTGCTCATCATTGATTCCCGAGTACAATTTTTCTAAGAAGCAGGTGGGGTGAATGTTTCACAATTCTTGGTGAAGGTCCCATGGTAATGGAAACGCAATAGCATAACATCGCTTTGTAAGATAGATGATTCCAGTAAATTATATTGCAATCTCGCATCTCAAATGTTTTGTTTCGGCGTATAAATAAATTAAAATGTAACGAAATATGAGGCAATAAGTAAAATATGTAAACATATGTATTTATATCAAAATATGTGCAAATATATAAAATAAAATCTATACTAATTCATTCAGAATATCTATTAATCTCTAAAAAATATTACTGAAAGCAGGTATCGTATTCCGGTAAAAATATGTATTTACATGAATATCTGTTCCCTAATTATCACATTTTAGGGGATATGTACAATACATCCTCTAAAACACAAACCATAACAAAGAAATTAGATCATGTTTTTAAACAGCACAACATGAAGTGACAATATTCTAATAATTAACTCTTTGCACTCTAGATCTATTTACTATCTTTTTGTCCTGGAGCTCGAAAGTCATTTGTAGGATGATGGAACCACTGCTAGTGAACTTCACAGCAGATTTCATCTGTGAACTAGAAAGGCATTTGTTGGATGATGCATAAAACTGTTTGCTGAACTAACTGGGCATCCGAGAGATGACATCTCTTGGAATGTGTTATTTGATAAGATAAATTGATGCAACAATGTTTTTAAATGCAATTAGTGAATATTCTGCTTTTCTAAATCTTCACTGTTATCCGAGATATTTATATCTCAGTGAGATATATACTTTTGTCTTCATTCGTATTAGTCATTTGCATTAGTACATTGAGCAAAGCCAAGTTTATTAATAGTGCCATATCAAATCATCTTTGAGTGAATGTAATTGTAGTACCATGTATGTAGCTTATTGAGATTGAAAATCTATTAATAGATAAGAGTGATGATGGTGATGATGCTTACTATTTAATGATCCTGAATATATTTTTCAAGATGACAGAAATAGTGATAACAGTAAAAAATGGAATGAGAACTCTGAAGATTTGTGGTCCTTGGGGCCAAATGCAGATACCTGGATTATAAGAACACAATCAAAGGAGTGCAAGTCAGCAATCAACCCCTTTGGATTTTTGCCAACTACTATTTACTGATAATTTGATGGAAATTAACATGGACAAGCTAAGGGACTTGCCAAATGCACAAGGAGCCCGAACCGAAGCACCATTTCACAATGGCATTCAAGATAGGTTGTTCAAGTAGCTGTATGAACATAAAAAACTACAAAAGTAATTTTAAAATTTATAAAATTAATAACATAACAATGCACATCTACTTTCAATATCAATGAATTTCATTCAACGTTTTTCTTCAAGTTATGGTATACATAAGCTTCTTGCCTTTTAGTTAAAAACTCACCAGCTGCTGGTCCAAAGCCTGGCTGGTTGGGCCTCTTGGTTACAACAGCAGGTCGGAATGGGTTGGCATTAAAGTTGGCACCAGTGGGAGCAGTCATGCCGTTGGTACCAACAGTTGGTGCCCAAGGGTCAATTGTGGTACCTGCCACTAAAAAAATACAGATGACAAAGATTTCCAACAGCAATAAAAATTACTGTATGAAAGTGATACCTAACTTTCTTTTGGAAAATTACTGGAGCAAAAATATCAATGGAGATTTTCTAAATAATATTGTCATAATCAAATTCATCTATTAAGCAAAAAGCGGAACCTTGAAATTAAAAGCAGTAATATGTTTAACAATATCAAAGATAAAAATGAAACACATGCATAAGAAAGAAGAATGAAATTACACCACCAAGAAAAAGTGAGGAAGTGTGCATCAAGAAATCCAGAAGTGTGATCAAATTGATCTTCCATAATTAACTTCTAACATTTGTTAACTAATCATTAAAATACAGATCATAGTCTCACTAACATTTAATATGTTCTAAATATACCCTTGAATATTTTAATTTATTACCAAATCTGTATAAGTACGAACCTTCTGCAGTGAAAAGTCTTATTATTGAATCTGGGTGAGCCACAGGTTTTAATCGTTAATTACTTTCTTGTGTACTCCATATATGGAAATTTATGTAATACTGCAGCAAAAACAGCTGATATTTTGACAGAAAAACAAATTATGTGAATCCCTGAAGGTCTCTCTCATCTAAGGTCTTTCTCATTCACAAAGTATGCTATGTTCTCTTAAATCAAAGTGAAATTGAGGCATTGTTTTATCGTATTTGTTTATTTCAGCAGAAAGCTTTTTCGGCTGCATAGCGGCCATCTTCAGTGCTACTAGTCAAAATTTTGGAGATGGAAAACAGATACACTCAGATTTAAATTAGAAGCCATTCACATCAATAATTTATTAAACAATCCCCAACACACTATTCTGAATGAACAAATTCCTTCCCTTTCACCCCTCTTGAAACTCGCTGCTTCCTACACACATTAACCCATCTGCCCACCTCTTTTCTGCAACCTGGCAGGCCCTTTCCCCCAATGGCCATTTCCCAGAAAAACCCTGTGGTCTCTCCCCTCTCCATTGAGAGCTGTCTTTTAAATAGCAGGCAATGCCCTTCACCCTCGCTGTCTTATTTGGACCGAGGCCCCCAGCTGCCTCAGAATCGGTATGTCAGTTTGCTCATCTAAATTTATTTATTCAATTATCTGTTTGCCTACATTATTTGTATTTCATTATTCTATCTTCACTTTAGAATAGTACATCTGTTATTAGTACTCTATTCAAAATTATGTTTATATGTTCATATTTTATATTCCAATTTTCTATTTCACTTAAATTCTAATTTTATTCATAATGATATCCTACTCTAAAAATGTAATTTAGTATATTATTGTTATTATTATTATTATTATTATTATTATTATTATTATTATTATTATTATTATTATTATTATTATCATCATCATCATTATTTGTAACACTAAAAACGGCTGCAATGCAGCTGAAAAAGCTTTCTGCTGAAATAAACAAATACGACAAAATCACTCTCAATTTCACTTCGACGATGCAAATGTCGTGAACTCCACACCATTTCCTACCATTCTCTTAAATGCAGTATAGTCAGAATCCATGTTGTAGGTGTCCTTAATAATGAAAACGTGTTTTTTCTGAAAACAACTATTTGTGTGTGAACAACACTAGTCCTCAACCATACAAAACCATTTTCCCCAAAACAGATATTCCCTAATTGATCTTGCTGGTGTCAATGGGCCTTGAATTTTAAATGGATATTTTAATTTTGGGGGGATTACAAGCTCCAACGACATTTTCAAAATTGGCACCACATTTTTTCATTAAATCTTTTGCTTCAATAGAGTGAAGTACTCTTTTAAAAATAGGGCCGAATTTATTTTAATAAAAATCTTTGAATTGTCAACAATAATATTTTTCTTAATGAAATCTGTCCTACAAGATTAGTACTTTAAATGATGTCATGAACATTTCTTCAACATTAGTTTTCTTGTAATTTTGAGAAAAAGCTTACAATTATTGAAAAAATGTCAATTTTTTTTGAACATTTTGTGTAGGAATAGAGCTAAGATCACTAAATGATATGGCAGAGATCTGATTTTCATTAGAGTCTAAAATTTCCAAAATTGCTCTGCTCAATTTTTTTCGAACCCGTCCAACATCTTCAATAAAAAAATAAAAAAAGGTTTTCTGTAAAATCTAGTCACAGCTGAAAATACATTGCACAGAAATAACCATTTGATGCCTCACATTATGGTCACTTCCAACAATCTCTAAATAGGTCTCAAAAATTTCAAAATTTGCTTTTACTACATCATTAATGAATCACTGACCCAGGTGAACATTTTCAAAAATTAAATAACAGTGAAAAGTGTTTAACATGGTTTGCTGTACACCACATGTCAACCAGTCCTTGCCACAGTAGAACAAAACCTACCGGCAAATGGATTGGGCACAGTGGCTGCCTCTGGGAAGGCTAGTGTGGGTGCTGTACTGGGCACTGAGTTCATGAACCCTGACTGGGTCTGTGAGAAGACAGATGCACCCACAGCATTTGTACTGGAGTTCACTGGCCATGGCGACGCTCCAGCAGCAGACACTGCAACACCAGTCACCAGGTAATAATCCAAGAACCCCCCTCAACTACAGTAAACGTTTGGTGAAAAGAGGTATTCATGTATTCACTACAGAGCCATTCCACGTAAAATTGTGCAAGAGTTGACACAGTAATTTTTTTAAATGTATGATATCTTTTTTCTCAAATCTGGATATCAAAAAAAAGAGAAATGTTTTTTTATTTGTCTAAAAATTGATTATTTGAGTAGTTATGAAAGAATTAAATTTTGGAATTTTCATGTACTTCACAAAATATGATTAATTGTAGCTCCGAATGTACTTAATATAAAAATTCCTGATTTGTTTCATTTGAAACTTTGAAATATGTACTTTATTCCTCTGTAAATCAATTTTTCAAAAAATAAAAATTTCTGTATAATCTCGGTGAGATAAAATTTTGAAAAAAATATAGACATTTCTCTTGTTCAATTTTCTATAAAATACTACAAGAAAAAAGTGGGCACTCTACACATACAGTTCTAAAAAAATTAAATGTAAGTATGAGGGCACGCTCTACCTACCCATGCACTATGAATTGTGTTTGGTCGGTCTTTGATCCACGTGCTGAAGAACTATAAAAAGAATGACCATTTGCCTTATTAGGTTTTCAAGAGTTATTAGTACTTCAGATGTTCTCTCTGCCCCCAGAATGGATGGGTGACAGTGAAATGAATTCTACTATTGCTTTTCCTCGCGTCAGCAAAACAAATTTTATTGCCGAGTTCCTCTGCTTCCTCGGGAGGGGGATGCCCACCTGACCTCTCTCGTGAAATACAACAGACCACTTATGAAGGGACATTGGTAAAACTTTCTGAACATCAGTCGCAATATGTATCTTATAAAGAGAAGACTGCAAGAGTTTGTTCTGTGAATCGTGTGTGCACTGTTTGACATGTGTGGTGATCACAGTATGAGATACAACAGATGTTTCAATCCATTTAATCTTTCTCATCACGATTTTAGGAAAAGAAAATCTCCAATTGTCTTAAACCATGATTTACTAGTGAAACGAGTAATTTAGAGGAGTTATTAGATTGGAGAATTAGTAATTCATTTTGAAAAAAGGGAGTTGGCTTCCAAAAAGGCTTTTTGATAGTGGAGAGCATTGAGATCAGTGTCTCCTGTGACATTAACAAAAGTAGCAGAACATCTAGTGAATAAAGTGAAAACAGTGGAAATCAGGGAAATGACAATTTAAGCTTTCCTGATAGTTTGTAGTGTCTGCAAAATGCCTGTAGAGAAGATAAACATGAGTTTAATTGCAACAACAGAATCTCAGGTCAAGAAAAGTAAATCACAACAAAAACTATATCCCCATGAGAAATTTCAAAATGTACATAGTGTTATCACAGATAAACTTTTTCACATTGAAGATCCTTCGAACGTCCATTGAAAAATTGACAATAAAGATATTATTAACAAACTTATCGATTCCTTCACTCAACAGATGACAAGATGTTGAAATTCAAATTTGTACAATTTTTTAAGTTGGACATACAATAAACTTCAACAATAATTCGCAACAACTGAACTTATGATAAACATTTATTTTTAAAAAAAATTATGGAAGAGTAAAATACACAATTCAAAGTATTAAATGAACCAAATCAGGAATTTTTATATTAAGTACATTCGGAGTAACAATTGATCATATTTTTTGCGAAGTATGCATAAATTCCAAAATTAAATATAGGCTTCACTACACAAATAATCAATTTTCAGGCAAATAAAAAAACAACAACATGCGTCTCTTTTTTTGGCTACAATGTTGGCTGAAGAACATGGAATTTTGTCCAGACTTGAAAGTAAATTCAGTAAGGCATTAGAACTGTGCATTGTGATGAAAGTTCAGGAATTCTAAAGTATGATCTGGGCTGACTGGGTGACACTGTGTCGAAGGCTGAGGAGGCACCTCAGCCTTCGACGCGCCGTCACCCGGACAGCCCAGATCATGAGTCTGGCCGCGGAAGCCTATGATATCAATTCTAAAGTAAGCAATTACATATATTTGAAGCAAGTTGTGAGGGACCAGAAAATTTCAAAATATCAGTCAAAATGTGAATCAAAAATTTGTCATTTAATAACCAAATACAATCGTGAACTTACAGCGCCTTAAGAAATTCTTTAATTACTGCTTTATCCAGAGAGACAGATGATCCGTAACCCAAGAAATGCATCTGTTGCAGCAATCTACTACACACTGGTTAGCAAAAAATTAATATTTTTTTAAGTTACTGAGATCCCACCTTGATTTTTTCTAGAGTTTTCAACAATACTCTACTGCATTTATAAATAATTTTCAAAACAAAATTAAGCTCATCAAGTTTACAAAAATATTCAATTTTCAATTTTTTTTTTCAAAAAATTGAATATTTTGCAAAATCCCAAAAATTAAACATGTTTTTATGTTTTGAATGGAATATCAACAGAGTTACTATTATTAGTGTATTCAAATATGTGAAATTTATAAGTTAGTGATGCGTGTCATTTTTAGCAAATTTCAATATGCAATAAAAAAAAAAAAAAAATAAAAAAAAAAAAAAAAATAAAAAAAATTTAAAAAAGAGTTAGAAAAAACTAAAAATACACATGTTAACTTATTTGATCCATACAATACAGAGAAAAAAACTAGAAAATAATAAAAATATGAAGGTCAAATTATGGCCTTTTTTGTGCAATTTGACATGGAATGGCTCTACAATGAAATTAGAATATCAATGATACATGGTATCAATTTTTTTAAAAAATGTTTGAATATTAACTTTTAAAATCTTGATATAAAAGTATTTGATTGTAATACCCTAAAATATTTGATTTTGTATTCTCAAATATAATTAATAAAGAATTCACATTTTCTGAACAAGTTCCAAAATCTAATACAGCAAACAAAATTTGCTTTGGTTTTTCAATATCACATGAAAAAACTAATAAACATTTATTTAAATTGGATGATTCATCGGCACAGTACCAATCGCTTAATCTCCAAAACTTTAACAACCTATCTTTCAAAAGTTGAGACAGAAGATTTAAATGCAAGTTAAATAAACGAGTTTTAGAATTTCATCATGTTGACACTGTAAAGAAAGTATCAAAGCAGATGAACTCAAAGCCAATGGTTTGGTTAGTTCTGTATAAAAAAAAAGTGTTTATAGATTTGTAAATAAAACATGTAAATCACAAGTCTGCTATTTTACCAACACAACGCAAATGCTAACAATGAAAAACTTGTTAGCAAGCAATGCTAACAATGAAAAACTTGAGAAATATGTAGTCATAAAATTTATTAACAAATTAGGAGTCTGTCAGGAACAACATGCTCAGTATATGAAGTACTATATAATTGTACATTATCCACAAAAAACAGAAAATTGTGTCACTATTACTATTCATTTATATTGTGGCCGAACTCATCTAATATGCATAATTGTATACATAGTGTAAACAGAATTAATACTTTGTGGGACCTTGAGAATAAAAAAAATGGTTCACAGCAAAACATAATTTTTCTTCTTGTCTGACAGCCTGACTAACTGTCACACTGCCTGCCTGTCCAACTCGCTGCCAGAATGACTGTCCAACTGACAGCCTGACTGTTTGACTATCTGCCAGACAGTCTGTCTCTCTGACTGTCTGTCTGATGTCTGTCTGGCTGGGTCTAACTCACTCACTCACTGACCGTCCGTCTGTGTCCGTCAGACTTTCTGTATCTCTGTCAGACTCTCTCTCTCCATCACTATATGTGTCTCTCTCCCTCCCTCCCTCCCTCTCTGTCTGTCTGTGTCTGTCTGTCTGTCTGTGTCTGTCTGTCTGTGTCTGTCTGTCTGTGTCTGTCTGTCTGTGTCTGTCTGTCTGTGTCTGTCTGTGTCTGTCTGTCTGTGTGTGTCTGTCTGTGTGTGTCTGTCTGTGTCTGTCTGTCTGTGTCTGTCTGTCTGTGTCTGTCTGTCTGTGTCTGTCTGTCTGTGTCTGTCTGTCTGTCTGTCTGTCTGTCTGTGTCTGTCTGTCTGTCTGTCTGTGTCTGTCTGTCTGTATCTGTCTGTCTGTGTGTCTGTCTGTCTGTCTGTCTGTCTGTCTGTCTGTGTCTGTCTGTCTGTCTGTGTCTGTCTGTCTGTCTGTGTCTGTGTCTGTGTGTCTGTCTGTCTGTGTCTGTCTGTCTGTCTGTCTGTCTGTCTGTCTGTCTGTGTCTGTCTGTGTCTGTCTGTCTGTCTACTGTCTGTCTGTGTCTGTCTCTGTCTGTCTGTCTCTGTCTGTCTGTCTCTGTCTGTCTGTCTCTGTCTGTCTGTCTCTGTCTGTCTGTCTCTGTCTGTCTGTCTCTGTCTGTCTGTCTCTGTCTGTCTGTCTCTGTCTGTCTGTCTCTGTCTGTCTGGCTCTGTCTGTCTGTCTCTGTCTGTCTGTCTCTGTCTGTCTGTCTCTGTCTGTCTGTCTCTGTCTGTCTGTCTCTGTCTGTCTGTCAAAATACATTCACTTAAAATTATATCAACATAAAATCGTTGAGCTTGAAATTTAAATCCATAGAATTCATATCTATCTGTTTAATGTTCAAACACTGTCTGTTTAATGTTCTGAAGAAATATGTTAAATTCACGTAAGTGCCGTTTTACTAATTTCTCAGGTGTGGGGGGCCAAGTTCCTAACTTCATTTTTATCTTCTGTATTAGTTTCTTCCTTTCTTCAACTAGTAGGGAACATTCATAAATGATGTGGTATACTGTTTGGTCTCCCTTGCCACATTCACATGTTGGGTTACTTATAATACAGAATCTATGTAAATATGATTTATTGTTTCCGTGGCCTGTTATTATGGACGTAAAAATTGCTGTTCCAGGTAATTTTTGCCTCAATCTGTCTTTGATATTAGGAAAAAATGATTTTGTGAT
>BLKR01015134.1:0-68296 GCA_011170035.1 Teleogryllus occipitalis | reverse complement strand
AGTCTATATTTTAATTCCATGATTTGTTTGTTTTCTTGAAATATGACTGCTGCTGCTCCCACCTTATCTTCTGCTTTACTTCCATCTGTATATATTTGTATTCCATAAGTCATGCTGTCTGTTACTTCTCTAATAGTAAACATTTCTGCCGGATGTCTCCATTGTTTGGGTTCCAGTGACTTTGCTTTGTACAGTTTGATTTTTGTTGAAATTGTTATTTCTATAGGTCTCTGTGTCTGTCAATCTCTGTGTCTGTCAGTCTCTGTGTCTGTCAGTCTCTGTGTCTGTCAGTCTCTGTGTCTGTCAGTCTCTGTGTCTGTCAGTCTCTGTGTCTGTCAGTCTCTGTGTCTGTCAGCCTCTGTGTCTGTCAGCCTCTGTGTCTGTCAACCTCTGAGTCTGTCAGTCTCCGTGTCTGTCAGTCTCTCTGTGTCAGTCTCTGTGTCTGTCTTTGTGTCTGTCTTTTTGTCTGTCTGTTGTCTGTCTGTTTCTGTGTCTGTCTCTGTGTGTGTCTTTGTCTCTGTGTGTCTTTGTCTGTGTAAGTCTATGTCTGTATGTGTCTATGTCTGTATGTGTCTATGTCTGTATGTGTCTATGTGTCTGTCAGTCTGTGTCTGTGTCTGTGTCTCTGTGTGTGTGTCTGTCTCTGTGTCTGTCTGTGTGTGTCTGTGTATCTGTGTGTGTCTGTGTCTCTGTGTGTGTCTGTGTCTCTGTGTGTGTCTGTGTCTCTGTGTGTGTCTCTGTGTGTGTCTGGGTGTGTGTCTGTGTGTGTCTGTGTGTGTGTCTGTGTGTGTGTCTGTGTGTGTCTGTGTGTGTGTCTGTGTGTGTGTCTGTGTTTGTGTCTGTGTGTGTCTGTGCGTGTTTCTGTGCGGGTGTCTTTGTCTGTGTGTGTGTCTGTATCTCTGTGTGTCTGTCTGTATCTGTGTGTGTGTGTCTGTGCCTCTGTGTGTGTCTATGTCTGTGTGTGTCTATTTCTATGTGTGGATCTGTGTCTCTGTGTGTGTGTCTGTCTGTCCTTGTCCGTCTGTCTGTCTGTCTGTGTCTGTCTGTCTGTGTCTGTCTGTCTGTGTCTGTCTGTCTGTGTCTGTCTGTCTGTGTCTGTCTGTCTGTGTCTGTCTGTCTGTGTCTGTCTGTCTGTGTCTGTCTGTCTGTGTCTGTCTGTCTGTGTGTCTGTCTGTGTCTGTCTGTCTGTGTCTGTCTGTCTGTCTGTGTCTGTCTGTCTGTCTGTGTCTGTCTGTCTGTGTCTGTGTCTGTCTGTCTGTGTCTGTCTGTCTGTGTCTGTCTGTCTGTGTCTGTCTGTCTGTGTCTGTCTGTCTGTGTCTGTCTGTCTGTCTGTCTGTGTCTGTCTGTCTGTCTGTCTGTCTGTGTCTGTCTGTCTGTGTCTGTCTGTCTGTGTCTGTCTGTCTGTGTCTGTCTGTCTGTGTCTGTCTGTCTGTGTCTGTCTGTCTGTGTCTGTCTGTCTGTGTCTGTCTGTCTGTGTGTCTGTGTCTGTCTGTGTCTGTCTGTCTGTGTCTGTCTGTCTGTGTCTGTCTGTCTGTGTCTGTCTGTCTGTGTCTGTCTCTGTGTCTGTCTGTCTGTGTCTGTCTGTCTGTGTCTGTCTGTCTGTGTCTGTCTGTCTGTGTCTGTCTGTCTGTGTCTGTCTGTCTGTCTGTCTGTGTCTGTCTGTCTGTCTGTCTGTCTGTGTCTGTCTGTCTGTGTCTGTCTGTCTGTGTCTGTCTGTCTCTCTCTCTCCATCCCTGTCTGCCTGTCTCTCTCCCTCCATCCCTGTCTGTTTCTCCATCCTTATCTGTCAGTCTCTCTCCATCCCTGTGTCGGTTTCTCTCCATCCCTGTCTGTCTGTGTCTGGAGACAACGCTACCGACTATTCTTTTAATAAATTATTTACAGGATTTTCTCCAAAATGGATGTTCCCTGACTTTTTTAGCCATATATGAGTTCCTGCAAATTTGAAAAGAAAATTTTTATTTTGGGAACGGTTAACATGAAAATTTTCAAAATTTTCGCAAAAATAAATACATTTTTCATTTAAATTGCTTACTGAAATACTCAAATGAGCACAGGTTTTTTAACATTGATATCTCTGAATTGTAAAAAATGCAAAAGTTTGAACTTTTTTCAATTAACCTCCAACACTTTAATGATAAAATAAAATAAAGATCTTTTTCTTCACAGAATCTGTTGATGAAAATTGGATCTTTAATTAATGTCAGATACCATTTTTTCAAATTATTAATAGTTTCGTATACTTTTGGGACAATTAAAAGGCTCCATTTTTTTTGTTTAAACTTTTTCTAGTTAGAGCACAAAGCACTACATCACATGACTTATCAGCAGCTTTATTTTGATTAAAACTTTCAGTTTTAAAAAAATTACACATAGTATTTATGTCTTTTTGAAACCGCTCTCATGATAAGGTCTATATTACTAATTTCCACAACATGCAGGAAAAACAATGTTAAAAGAATTTAAAAACGACAACTATACAGGGTCTGACATTTTGAGAGGTGACTATGGGTTCCTTAAATGCCTAGAAGCTCCGGGAAAAACACAAAAACAACTATATTACTAATTTCCATTGCATGCAGACATTGAAAGAAAACTACGCAGCCTCCAGACTTTTGAGAGGTGTCTATGGTTTCATTAGATACAGGTGTTATTCTACCTTTTCTCATATTACATGAACCAACCGAGTTCTCTTACTTAGTGCCACACTACTTGCAACCCAGTAGACATCATGCAACAGCAATGTTCCTAGGAAGATCCATTAAATATTTGCTATTCATATGTTGTTTTATGGAACAGCAACTTTTTCAATATCTTTGGTGTGTAAAGAACTATGATACAATGATACTATTCTATAGTATGTTACTGCAGTATTCACAAAGACAGTTTTTTATAATTTCATTTATTTGAGTGTTATAAAATAGTATTTTAATTGTTGTTCTTGAACAGTGTTCTACTTTTTGGAAAACTATTTTGTGTGGTTTTGTTTAGGAGCATTTTTATTGTTGCAGACCACTAGTTCACATTACAAGTAAAGTTTCTGCTGGTATTTTCTCTCCTTTAAGATTTAAGAAGAAAGTGATTTCATCACTATTAAATTCTCTTCTTGGATATTGGTGGAGTTGACAGAATATCAAAGATCAATTTCTTCAAAATAATTTCTTACATTAAAAACCATTTTTCTGTTTTTCTTTTGTAACTTGCTGTCCTGCAGTTGTGAAATTTTGACATATCTAGATGCTTCGCTCATCATGTTGCCTTAAAAATCCACAATACCATTTTTTGCTGAGGAATGAGTTCTTCACAGGTAGCTGTTTTTCAGAAGCAAACTTTTTCATTGAATATAAAAAGGTAGGTTTGGAAACAAGAAAGCGTACTGTCTGCAATAGCAATACCCACTTCGCAAGAATTTCTTTATCTTCAGGAGAAAAGGCAGTAGGTGCTCCAATGCTTTTGGCCATTGGGATTTGTCCCTTATGCTTGGACATCAGTATTACCCCTGATACATCAAACTCCTTTGCCCTCCACATCTGCTGCATTCTAACTTCTCCCTCCATTCACAGAATCTATTGCTTTCACGAGCAAGTCCTTTGTGCACTGTAGAATTTTTTTGGGTGCTGTATTACCTACATTTGCACAAAAGGGCATATAAATTAAAATGTTTCCTAAAACTGCCAAACTGCGAACCAAAGATTGACACACCATGTCAACATTCGGTTCTCAACCTATTAGACTCCAACTTAAGACCCTTATTTATTACATATTCTGCTTGTGAACATAATATAAAGAGAACACAATTACAAACTAAACCGAAAGTAGACACACACCACCGTCTATCTTAGGTGCTATCAAATTTTTGAGAACCTGCACTAATGACCTGCCTAATATTCATAATCTACGCTAAAGTAAGGTGATAAATACCTAGAACATTTCCTAATTCTTCCCTTTTTAACATCCTAATACCCCAATACCATAAGGCAAACTTATTTCATATTACACTCAAGAACAAAAACAATTACTTATGAAATTTATAAGGATTTCTATAGATTACTTGCTTAAGTACACATACCAAATCACTTGACTGTTGAACACAAGCTAAATAACTTAATTGTCATTAATCAGAGTTGTCACCTCAAGCTAAAGTGTGGAGAAATACTGTCACCTCTTGGTGAACCAACCAAACTACTAGATACTTTTTCATAAACAATTATCTTTGCTTGTCAACTATAGATGACCTGTCAGCATTTGATACCATTTCCTTATAAAATATTATTCTATTATATATAGTACAATATAATTGATGACAATTTCTGCAATAACTTATTGAATGACTCTCTAACAGCTGGTCCTTCCTTATCCAGACCTGACGATCGCTACTCTTCTAAATGATTTGCAGGCTTACAATAAATTGAGTACAATGTTGATGACTTTAAAATGACAGTACATTTTGACTTGCTAATGCATACTCCTATATTAAAATCTTCTCGCAAAAGTGTTGAGTTCGCAACAGATGGACCTAATTCTGAAATTTTCTAGGCTGCAAAGTCTACCAAAGGCTCCTGTCACCTGTAAGCTACCTTCACTTAACACTTCACAACCCTGAAATGCAACAGGGTAGGTTCAAACCAAAAATTATTGCAATTTGGCGCAAGTGGTTTCACATACTGCTGATACCAATGAAAGATGTAAAATAGCACTACCAATTAAACGTTAATGAATTAATAAGCACAAGGGCTTTAAATGATCTCTTATGAAGGATTTTCATATCTCAGAAGTTTTTGAATGCAAATGAGCTCAAAAATGCATGTTTTCTCAAAACTGGCTCAAAATTTCGCCCTGAAAATTTTCATTTGAAGAGTAGTTACGTTCTTGTATGATATTCTTAAAGTCCATATCAAGTGAACTGCTTTTGGATAAAACAACATTATCTCAATATAAATATTACAGAAAAGAAAACAACCATTGTGTTAATTGAGAATATTATACATTTATGTAATAAATGTACTGTAAATATTATACATTTTCTGTAAAGTTATTTAATTTTGAGAAGTTTTATCACTACTCGGTGTGATGTTGGTAATCTTTGTTAAAGTAACTACATTCATTGATGTTGATTCAATGTTGCAAAGCCTATCATAACTCATGTATCCTTAAAAAAGGCTAATATTTATTATTAAATGATTTTTGTACATAACGCTAACACATTTACAAATAAAAGAATCAACTCAGCAAGATTTGTGGTACATGTTTTTGGGGCAGGTGTGCCCAAGTACGCCTGCCTACACTATTGCTGTGGGTTCAAAACCTATGATAGACATTAGTTTTCAGTTGTGTTTGTCACATAGGGGGCATTCCCAGTCCCCTGTGTATCATATCAATACCTTAATACTTCTAAAATACCATGCCCTAATCAGTAACTGCAGTCTAACTCTGTGAAATTCAGGGACTCTTCACCTATCTTCACCAAAAACAATAGTCTCTCACTAAAATGAGGCCTTCAGCTACAACAAGCAAAAATGTAATGGTACAGGACTGAAACGGCCCTAAGGGCTCTTTGGGTATGATGTTCAGGGAGCATGAGGGAGCTCTTCAGAGGTCTCTAGAGGAGTAATAGTTACAACGGGAAGTTCTGCGGGGTCCCTTAATTGCTAATTGATGTAGCCAGGAAGAGAGTGCAGCCAAGCTAAAAAGGTAGTCCTTATACAAAAGGAAGGAAAACTAACTAGTACAAGAAACTCAAGAGCCAGTTTGTAAAACCACTAGTTATGTAACTAAAACAAATGAAATCATATAAAATGTATTACACACGACAATAATTTTCTCAAAAAATTTGTCTTCTCTCTCTTGCCCCTTTGTACTTATGTGGTAATACTTTCCTAGCGAAGATTAAATCTCTCTCTATAATCTGTACAATAAATAACTTTTTGGTTCATTAATTATGGTATCTATATTCACCACTGTACTACTTTAGTAGTCCTAATGCAAAAAATGGTTCTTTACAATGTCAGTCAAAAAACTTTAACTTCCAGAACATTTGAAAATTATATAAAACATGCAAATTTAATTATAAGTATCCAAAAAGTAATTTTTTTAAAACCATAAACTTTTCTCAGGTCATATAAGGTAATACAGCATGCCAATAACAGTTGAAAAAGTAGCAATTTCAAAACATCACTTGAAAATAATTCCTTAAGGAGCATTATCACTCACTCACCAGTATAATACATAATTACTGGCTTTAGCAATGGCATTTTTATATCAGTTTTCAGCATTCTACCGTTCACCATTCCTAAATAAATCAATTATAGGATGCTAATTCTTCATTTAACTTCTGGAGAAGAAAAAATGAAAAAAAAAAAGATAATGGATAGAAAAAGTGAGAAAAAGTTTTAAAGTAGAGAAGTAATTAATATACTCAGCATTATTGAGAAGTAAAATTCTGTAATTCAAGGTTAAAACATTATTTACAATCTGACAACTTATGACAGTACTCCAATGTATCTACAAAAATTTGAAGGATTAAAAGTAGTGGCAAGAACTCCAGGTCATGCAATAATTGAAGATGAAAATGCAGTACAAATTTCTTTCATAGAAGTTCATGCACAAAGGCACAACTAATTTCATCTTTCTTTCATGAAGTAGAACGTTAGAAATTTATGGTTTGCATCAATCTAAGAGCTTCTCTCCTTTTATTCTGACCCTGTTAGCACTTTTACTCCTTACCTTGCCCTTCTCTATTCCTCAGTCAATTTTTAAACTTAACTCTACATTTCTTCAATATTTTCTATCAATTTACAAAAATGCTGATATATTAAAAGTCTCCAGTGCTGTACAATACCCTTCACAAGCAGGCAATCACTGGCACTTCTCTGTTCCTTTAGCATCCATGCTTTGCCATGATGCTTTCCCACCACTTCTGATGCATAAAAATACCCTACAAAAGGCGAGGAAAATGCTGCCCCTGCAGGTTCCAAGGCACACTAAGATGCAACAATTATAGTGAATGATTGCAGCCTCCCAGATCTCCTGATCACTCATTTTTTGTATAATATTTGGAAAATAAAATGTGTGCATTAGAAGATACTCAAACACATTACAAATAACAAAGCTGCCATTTTGCATGATTTACTGTAACTTCTGTAGAGTAAGGGAGAGGTGACAGGAAAGCATCAGCGCAATGCAAAGGAACACACTTCCCAACCACCAAAGGCTTACTGACGAAAGAGATACCTGCATGCCCAGTGACACCTCCAGTATTTCATAAAAATTAATGTATTTGTGAAAATAAGTGAATTTAAAATCTGTTTTGAGTACATTACTGAAGCCTTACCTGATGACCAGTCATTTAAAGGTGCAGCAGCCTCAACCACTGGTTGTTGCTGATGTTGCTGTTGTTGACTCTTCATGAGGCTGTCTAAATCCTTAAGTGCTGCGTATCGATCTTCTGATGGTGGCTGAGTTGCACTAAGGAGAGGAGGTTGATTGACACCCATGGAGCTTGCAGCTTTGCGTGCTGGACTTCCAAAACCACCTAATGTTGACAAGGCTGAGGCAGTGGGCATACCTGGTAACAGTGAAACGTGGTGTTATATTTCATAAAAAACCTTTAATTTTCTAATTGCTGGCGTAATGCCACTCCCAACACAATACATTCCGTTTTTTGGCTAAATAAGTTTCTGCTCTCAACTTATTTCCCATGCTTGCAGAATCATTACTTATTATAATTATTATTCGAAACCCAAAATATTGAAATTACAATAAAGGAAAAACAGTTTATGATTTTGAATTAGATGTAAGTCATTTACATGTCCAAAAACAGTATCTCCTCTGATGAACCTTGTCAATGTATGAAAAAGTTCATTATTTGACATGTTTAATCTAGATGTAAAATTCTAATTTTCTACATTCTGTTGAATACATCTTCCTCTACAACAGTAAAAAAAATATATAACAGATCTTACATTAACATATTGAACCAACAGAACAGACATATTAAATTATAAAATATTATATTATCATGTGTACATCAATTAATATTTTCTCATTAATTTAAGGACTTTTTGAGCCATTTGTAAACAATTCAATTAACAAATATACACAAAAAGGCTTTATTTATCAAAGACATTAAAAAAATAGCTGCAATACCCACAATTATAAGATATTGGTACAGTATGCTAATCTTCAACTTAAAACATGAAAAAAATCAAAAAAAATCAAAGATGCACAAAACACAGTTTTCTAGAACATTCACTACAATCTAAAAACGAAAACTGCACTTAACTAATCAATGTGACAAAGCAATGACAACTAGTGAACTTATTTGCATAAATTACTATTAAATAAAATAATTTCACTAAGTTCTACAGACATTGTAATCTAAAGAGATAACACATTTGATGGATAATGCGTTTTCTAAAAATTTAGTACATTGCATTTTGTGCTCTATTCATTGCAGAAATAAAATGTCTTTTGCAAAGATAAGGGTAAAGGATAATAATATAAGAACTATCCTTCAAATATGAGAAAATCCCTTATTTTCAGTGCCCAGAATCTTTCCTGACATATTCAATTTCAATGTGGTGACTTTGAAGCACTTCATTAAAGCTTTAATGGAAGGTCGCTAGAGGTGTGACCACTCAAAATGGATTTTTCAACAGTTCATTGTCAACTTCCAATTTGGAAGTATATAAATACCTTAGAGGAGTTCCTGATCTGTTGAACTGCATTCATAGCAGTTATAAAATTGTGTCAGGCTTCATTTGGCATCCCTAATAATATAAGAAGGTACTTATGAAGAGCAATTGTGCTTCAATTGTTCAATGCAAATTGCTTTATTTTAAATATGATTTTTTAATTTTCTTAATGATTCACAATTTCATATAACAAAAAAATTCCAGCAATTTTCCTTTATGTTAGGCCTGTTTTATTAGATATTTATTATACACTATGTTAAATTACATTTAACCACTCAACACCATTTCTGGATGTTCCATCAGCTATAATAAAGAATATTGTAACTTAAAAAAGAGTGACTGATTTAAAGAGTCTTGGTGAATCATCAAGAAAACATCAAAGTTGTTTGATAGGCTGCTTGCTATAATGATACAAGGAAACCCAACACAATGCAAGAACAAGCCAGAAATACATTGCAAACACCATAATAGCAACCAACATTTTTGTTGCAATAAAGCAAGAACATAAAACATTTTATAACGCACAATCATGAGAAAAGTTAAAAACAATTTTGCAAAATGAAAAAAAGATTAATAATTTGACAGCAAAAACCATGCACATGTACCTCAAAAAAGAATTGCATAAATTATAACACACAAAAGGCCACCATTCAGTGGTGCATGGAACAAAAAATATGACAAAACAGAAAATAACCCTGTAATATTCCCCTTTTTAATCCTAATAATTTCACAAGTAAAATAAAATGAAGTCTCAATGTCTCTTTCAAAAGAAAATGACATCCTTATAAAGAAAGAATAATACAGTTTATTGTGAGAGAAAGCTGAATGCAGGCTCTCTCAAAGTTGAATTGCTTTTGTTTTTCAACAAAGGCCATCAAATGTAAACACATGGAACACACTATACCCAAAATGCATGGAAGTTTTTTTGAAGTTAATATATCTCATACTAAGTTTACAGCTTTCCTGCATTGGTACTTACATTTGAATACTGTACAAAATTTTATTTTATTTAAGATAGATTTTGTTTTCTAAAACAGTAAAAATCAGAGAAGTGAAAAAACATTTCTGAATGAAAATCCAATCTTAATTTTCCCCCCCGATATGACTGTGGAACAAAACATGCAATGCCTTCCCTCACTTAAAGTTAACTAATTACCAGCTATGGAAAGAAAATCTACAAATATGAGGAAACAAAAACAAAACAATAAGCACGCATTCAAAACTACACCACAAAAGACTCACTCCAACGATTGGTGTTGCACTTGGACGGAATGGGATCACTTTTCAGCATTAGTCCAAACAACTGGTCACCTGGAATAGACACCAACACATTGCAAAACCTTCACATTTCTGGAAACACATTTGAGGTAAAACTAGTTCATTACCAAAATCCTGCCTCTGTTTGTTGGATGAAAGTTTGGAATGGATCAAAGACAAAGGTAAAGGCTAAACTAGTTTTAAAACAATTGTAGTAAATTTTCGACATTCCTTCTTTTATGTTGTCCAAATTCACAGTTTTCATCTTAATCTTCTTCTGCCATAATTGATTGTTTGCTTTGTATCACTATTTGGTCTTCCAAGTGACCTCACGATTACATGTTCTAACAAGTTACATCAACACTTCCATCTGCAGCCATCTTTGTGATCCACTCTAGTGAGAAGCATTAATATCCCAGGAAAACAATATACTTGAAGCCATCTAATTAATTTTTTTGTTTTGTGATGAGTAGATCTCACAGTGAATTTGCACTTCACTAAAGAACAAAACAAAACAATATGTTCAATGTCCACCACTGATGACAAGGAACATCCCAGCAAACACACAAGAAAACTCTATTCCAGCTGTACAATCCTTCACATACACAAGCAGGAGCATTTCCTACAATTTTATAGGAAATCTTTTACCGAAGTCCACATGGACAAAATTTTAATATAAATCACCTAATCAATTTTTTTATATTAGAACTACTTACCATTATGATCACAACAGAAAATCTTTGTCAATTTGTAAATGATTTAGGAAAAAGGAAGATTAAAACTGAATATTCCTGGTGGTGTTGATTTCATGAAATACTTTGAATGAGTTTGTCATTTGTCTTACTGTCTCATTGGAATAAAAGATTTTCTTTCAAACACTCATTTATTCACATAAAAAGGAAAAATTCTACTAAATCATAGCAATCATTAAATACATGATTTATTCTAAAAAGAAAATCAAAATTCATACCCTCCAGAACTATTCTTAACTATTTACAATAACAAATTGCCTTCTATATACATTAGATACAATACATTTTAATTTCAACTTGTCCCTTGAATTTATATGCAACAGTTCAAAGTTATTATCATGTGGTAATAACTTTGCAGCACACTTCTAAATGTAGCTTTACAGCAACGCACTTCTAAATGTATTTTTTAAATACTTTTTTAATATGTTCCATGCATTTTAATTGCACTCAACATAATCTTTCTTTCTTCACCCTTCACACAAAATCACATCACCCTTCTCTTGGTATTCTTTTGATATTGCCAAGTTTACATACATGACCAGGTAGTTTTGCTTTCCATTCAAAATCATTAATGTTCAGTTTATGACACAATAGATTTAAAGACAAATAATCTTTTATTATATTCTCCAAACAAAATAATTCCAAACTCATTCAATCAAATGACAGATACCATCTTTCATAATGATTACAATTTCAACCTTCCATTGACTCATCTTGAACACAACACCTGACGTTTTAGGCTTTGGGTTCCTAAAGCAGTGATAGCAGATATTTGATAATTATCGTACAACTAAGATAACTTATGATGTACGATGTACAATTATCATACAAATTAAGGTACAATAATTGTATGATAATGTGACCAATTTGTACAATAATAATTGTTTGTATGATTTCAATAAATTTGGAAATATAACAAAATATACAAATATATAACTAAATTTGAAGATATAATTATAATAATAATAATAAATAATAATAATAATAATAATAATAATAATAATAATAATAATAATAATAATAACAATAACAACAACAACTAAAGAAATTTTATAAAAATCTCTGAAAATCTACACATACACATAATGTGGAAGCCGCTGGTAGAAAGCAATGGTCAAAGCATGAGTTTTTGTTGCACCGTAAATAAAAAAAATCCTTCAATACACAAATTTCCACAAATGTTTGTTTGTTTGTTTAGAAGGGGAAAACTGTTTGAACCAGCTTTACTGCAGTTGTTCTGGGCAACAAGGCTGAAAATGGTCTGTAACTTAGTGAAGAACTGCAGTGCAATGGGATACATGTTGCTACATCCTTGATGCTCATCTCGGTACATTCAAGGAGAACATGGGAGCTTATACGGAGGAACAAGGTGAGCGCTTCATCACGATATGCTGCATTTTGAATGCCACTACCAGGGACAGAATAATGACTAAGATGGAAGACTGTATTTGAGGGCTTAATAATATCAATATATCTCTATGTAATCTCAAATATAAAGTGATTTAAGAGTAAATCTCAAATCACAACACACTTAAGTATTTTTTAAACACTTTTTTAATATATTCCATGCATTTTAATTGCATTCAACATAATCTTTCTTTCTTTGCTAGTTATAACTAAAAGAAAGGGATGAGGACTACAGCTGAAAAATTACCCTGCATTCTGTCATGATTATGATATACATACTAGCAAACACAAGTGAACAGTTCTATATACAGTTACATCTGGATCAAGGTAATTGTACGTTGATATTCTGGATTGTTGGTGCTGTATACATGCCACCTTGTACCTGCCATGAATTATAAGAGATCTAAGCTGATGATATACTTGATATTACACAACAGCGTCCCTCTTCCCTTATATTACTGACTGGGGTCTACACTCTTCCTAGCATCAACTGGAGTTAAAGTTTGGATGAATCTGGGAAAATATCAACCACTACAATGGCTATTATGAATTCTGCTCTGGTACTCTCACCTTTCTCAATACATATCAGTGGAGCACTGTACAACACCAACACCTATTCTTTCCAAACAATGTTAAACCCTTTTATCATTATGTTACGACAGTTCACTTTCGCCAAACCCGTATTGGGAACTGTGCATTATAATGATTATTACTGCATTGATGTTCAAGGCATTATTAATTTATTCACTGTGTACTTCGAATCAAAATTCACCATTTTGAAACTGGTCTATCTTCCTTTGATTACACAAATTTTAATAACATAACTCTCTTGAATTAAATTAGGTTTGATTTATCCATCATCTTTGAGGCTCACAAAGGCCCAGGCCCCGATTTAAACCCTATTTTATTCTTAAAAAATTGTATTTTTTCTATTACAAAACCTCTGTCTTAATACCTAATACCTTAAATTACAGATCTATGCCAATCTTCAGTTCTATTCTGAAATTATTTGAAAAACTGGTAATGGATGTACTATTTTTGAAAACTATATGCTACAACAGTACATACATTGGGCATGGTTGTGTACAGAGCTCTGACGTTTGGCACAATGCCTTTTTGTTAGTATCTATTTTTCTGTGGAAGCAGAGGCTGTATTAAAAATCTAAATGAAAAACGAAGATGATACCACTTAACATTTTTGAATATACTTTATACATAAAAAAAATGGAAGCAAAAACTTGGAGTCCTTCCTGAAAAAATTTTTTGTTTAAAATTAAAAATTCCCTATTTTTGATGCAAAAATACTCATTTTCGAAAAATTGAACATGACTTTATTTGAAAAAGTTTTCAACAAACACATTTCTAAGGAATACAAATTTTATCTTTGTAACTGTAGTTGTGGTAAGATAGAAAAATTTTGAATTTTTGCGATTTTCAAAAAATCAAGGATTTCAATAAAAATGAGACCTGTACCAAGAGTCCTTCATGCTATCTGAGGTCAAAATGTAATCAAAATATTTGGTGTCTTTGTTTTAAATTTGAAAATGTCCCAGTGGCTTCATGTAAAGTGTCCCCCAAAATTAACAATGTCTTTTTGAAATTCAAGGGATTGTGATGTCAGCACGACTAATTGTCAAATATCAATTTTGGTGAAAATCTTACTTATGGCTTAGCTGCTAGTTTTGTTCACAGACAGACGAACATTTTGCCATCAATCCATGTTTCAACATCAAGGACCAGAGCCCCGCATTAAGTTTTTTAATGGAAAATTTGCAAAATTTGCAATTTTCCCCCTGCAGTATTACAATACTTTCTCTATACTGAGTAAGCAGTAGCGAGAAAGTAAAATTCAAGTATAAATTAAAATAATACCTACAAATAAGTAGAAATGGATGTACTTACTAGATGAACTGAAAACTGGATTGTTTTCAAAATTGGCAAAGGAAGGTTGTGCTGTGTTTGGCATTGCTTGTGATGAGGAACTAAAGGGGTCAGCAGAACCAAAGTCGGCTAAGAACTCAGATGGCTTGTCTGGAGTGAACATGTTGTCATGGGATGGTACCGACGTCTGAAAAATATAGAAGAAAAAAAAATTGTCAAATTGTTTAATCTATAGTTAAGTCATTCTCTGTATCTAATGACAAAATTATCAGTCAAAAAAATATTGAGCAAGCAAGGTTCAATTTTTTTTGACAGCCACTGACAATTTTTTCCTTCTTGCAGTGGAAGTACAGTGAAACATGTATTATGAGCGTTGGCAAATAAATGCAAATAGATGGAAATATATATAATAGTAATTATTAAACATTAATATTGTAATATAATATATAGAAGTATTAGTTTATATTACTGCAAACGAAAAGCAGCCATCATTATTGCCTTCTGTCAGTGTGGTGTTACAACAATGGGTTATAACAACCAACAATGACTGCTCATATTGATTGTGACATACCGATATGTCACATGAAAATAAACAAACATTTATTTGTAGACTATATGGTGGAAAATGCATTAAGATGGATGCCGAAAGTAGAAAATTTGGGATTGGGCGAAGAAGTTTAGACGATCGAAAGGTCAGCTACACCAAAATATAACGAACGCATGGATTGGCTGGGTGAGAGAAGGACGGTCAAATGTTATGAAAAAAAAGAAGGTAGTTTAATACGAAGCTTCGCGGATGAATCAAGCAGGAAGATTTCATTCTGACCGGCATCGCGTGTCTGAACTGATCGTAGGTTCGTGAGAGGGAGCGAGTGTAATGCAGATAGTCAGAGTCGGGTTTTCAGATCGTGAAAGTTTAAGGACAGTAAATGATATTGCAGATATTGCATGTGGAAGTAATATTGATGCATAAATTGGGACTTTGTCGGGAGTGGTAATCGAGTTATAGGTTTCGGGACTATGTCATAGGACGTAATCGGGACTGATAATTTTGATAGTTTGACACCATCTTGGATAGGAGCAGAAGAGGATTTCTTGGAACTTTGGACTACGGCAAGCTCGCAAGATATTTCGACTGAGAAGTCTTCGAGGGACATCAACGAAGAATAGATAAGTTAACCGCGGTATAAAACTCTAAATTCAAAGATACCTTGATCAAAGGCCTAACATCAAAATCATTTATTAAATTCACTATATTGTTTGCAAAAAGGTAACAATAAACTTTGTTAAATTTTGTTCTTTAGAAAAGAAAGTGATCTTTCATTTAGTCAATCCAAACAGTAATGAACTAGGAATTAGAATCATTCTATTTCAGATTCCCAGCAGCGCTGTATAGTCTGCGGATCCTATAATCCATTATAAAGGTAATAAGGATTATAATATATCGTGAGCCATTGACCCAGCAAGCCGGACGCTAAGATCTTGGCGAGATATTAAAGTAGAGAGAAAAATTTGTATATCTCAATATATTTCACATTTAACACAATTAAAGGACACAATTAATTAACAACAAAGAAAACAATTTAAAAATTTAGCTTCCGCGATTTTACTTGGGGAAACAGATTCATCAGGTGAAGTCTGTCAAGGAGACAAACGCCGTTTTGAGATCAAAAATCGAGTCGCAGGATAAAAGAGCTCGTGCGTAATTTCGGCTCATTCTTTGTGGTAGTGGAATGATAACGAAAGATCTTAGAAGTAAAATGTATGTAAAATAAGATGTTATGGCATAGAATATTGGTGATATCTACACAATTAATTCCATTTTCTTTTCGAAGTCAGTTTCCAAATCAGAATCGATATTTTGAGTACCGCCTCAAATAATTGTTTGATGGTATTCGAAGGAAGACGGAAATATGTGAACAAGATATATAGTTTTATACGATTATTACAGATGATACGAGACCGTTTGGCTGTTACAGCATCACTAGTTTGACACGTGGAGAAAAATATATTGAGACTGAAAGGGACTGACTGCCCAGCTTGCCTGTCTGAAAGTTCGGCCTCCCGTGCCGCAAGCCGCCGGGTTTGGCCGTTCAGCCGCGTCGAGTGAGGGCCCAGACGGGTTGGGTGACGCAGGGGAAAAGGGGAGGGGAATCAGGTACTTTTTCCGAAATTTCACTTTACGCCGCTCCTATTCATCCGATTTGCATGATTGACACGGCGTTGGATTCAGGAAGCGCGTCATCATCGCGCTATAAGCCCACATTTTTTAATTTCTTCTCGGAACTATGAGAAAACGTTTTCAAATTTTTTTTGGAAATATTTTTTGAAAAAACGGCATTGTAGCGTAAATTCTATTTTAAAAAGGAGTCCAATGCCGTTTACAGATTGAAAATCAGACAATTTGTTCAGACGTTATCGATCTAGTAAATTCCGTGTGATAGTGCTGCGATCTATTGATTTTTCCTGTAAGTATTTTTCGGTGCATTTAGCCTTAAACAATATTTTAAGCCAGTGGTCTTTTTTTTAAATATATTATTTAATTCTAATTACTGTTTATTTACAATTTAATAATTGACTTTTCACAAGGAAATTTATAATCTCCAAAAGATAGACAAACAAAGGAAATTAATGTGAGTATACCTAACAAAAATGCCTGATGAACTGGATATCGTTCAACTCTAACGTAAGAGATATTTATAAAGATTTAAGTTTATGCCAGTGAAGATGAATGAATGTTTTATGGACATTATAGTCATAAAATTCAGTTAATATATTTTAAATATCACAAAGTTGTAAATGATTATGAATAAATAGTGTTTGTTGATTTGAAATTAGAAATATACAATGTACTCTTGTCAAAAATTAGAGCAAAATGTAATCACTATTCTTTAAGATTTTTTTTTCTTTGATGTAACTGTCTTATTCAATAAAAAATAGTTAATGAAAAAATAGTTTATTATTGTCATCGTCAAACAAAAATAATTCAATATTACAATTTTGTGTTTAGCACCACACTTAATTTGTGATTATATCGTAGCACAGTGCACTACAGTATCAACCTTAAAAGCAATTATAATACTTGGTGACCCAACCAAATATGTATTTCTAATTTGTTTTAGGTTCATATTTCACATTACCATCTATTGACAACAAACATTTTCAATATAACGCAAAAGGCAATGTTACATGAACTGAATGTAACAGTCTGTCATGTTCTCACTATTTCAATTTATGCACTACAGATCGAATTCAGGGTTCTCATTGGTGGTCCCCACCCCTAGAATGGGTCTCATCCCCACCCTTCTGGCTTCTGAACTTCCACTCTTGTGATTTGTGTTGCTCGTGCGCGGCTCCCGAGGTCAGCAAAAGGGCAAAATGCTGTGCAGGTCTGGTTTAGTGTTACGTAATGCTTATATTTATTTTTAAAATTTTTCAACAATAGCTGAAATAATTCCTTTTATTCAGTCTTGTACTAAAACATTAAAATAATACCAAATTAAATAAATAAATTAAAATATTACCTCGTACAAATTGTTACAATAAATGAAAATATTTTTTCATCTTTTATTTTCATTGAATCTGTTAAATTACGAAGAAAATATATTTTTTTTTTACATCCAATTAAATTGGCACCTTCAACTTGTGGCCCATACGTCATCCACGAAAACAGTGTGTGCACAACGTACTTTCAGAAATTTTTCATGTAAGCGCCAATCCTTCAAAAATTATCCACAATCTTATAGTAAGATGGAATCTGCATTGCCAACTAATTTCGACTTTAATTATCATAAATTTTAATACAAAACATAAATAAAATTTATACAACTCGTTGTTTCTACTTCACAAAATTATTTTGGAGAGATTCACGAGCATGTGTTACGGAGGGAGAGAGGGTATTCAAAATACTGTAAATTTGCGTTACAAAATTTATGGATGGTCCTATACATAACTAATCTCCGAATAAAAGAAGAATGTGGTTGACAGTTCTGTGTGGAGGGGGGCGGCGTTGCCGCATACTGCGCGCTCTACCACGTGTTTTGAACAATAAGACGAACGCCTGAGAGAAATCGGGAAAAATCGTAACACGTAAAAGAAAGAAAATAAATAAGGAACTTACATTTTCTCATCCTTCGCCAATTATTCCCAAACTGCACTGTCGAACGATAGTTTGCCACACTTCGTAAATATACACGATTCATTTCGCAGTTCAAACGTGACAACATCGGGCAAATGGCGATACTTCTGATTCGCTGTTGCCTAAGTTACGGAGCTGACGTCACCATGTTACCGAGAACTGTCAACCACATTCTTCTTTTATTCGGATAATAACAAGTTCTTTCGTGAGTGTGCAATTTATAGAGATGAGGGGCACTCCAATGTCACAATCAGATTCACTGCAGCGAATTTAGTATAACACCACTCTAAGACATATCATTGCAGCTGTTAATGGTTTTCTACACTACAATTGGCTGCAGTGCACAACAGAATTGAATGAATGTGTTTGGTGACTGATGTCAATTTCTGGAGGAAAAATAAAAAAAAATGAAAATCGAAATATTTGTAACATTAAATGTGGATTGTGTGTCAAAGCTAATGAAGTAAAATTGAAAAAATAATTGCATTAATTACTTATAGGCATCGTTGGGACTTTCAGAAATTAATGTTAAATGCGGGAAAATGTTAAATGAAGGTCACATTAATCTGGATTTTACTGTATTTTCAAAAGCATTTAAAAATATTAATACCCCCTTCTCTTCGGTAAAAATAAATGTTTAAATCATTTTCAGTTTTAGGGCTTCCAATAGTGGCCTTCCAGTGCCGAACCTTCATTTTGTTGTGTAGACACAAAAGGTCTTTTGAGTAGGCAGTATATATTTTATGCCTTAAGAGCTAAAAACCTCACTTTTCTTGTACTCCCCCCCCCCATTTGGACTAAACACAGAGCAGTCTCACATGTGGAATTTGAAAGAGATTTTTATAGACACTACATGAATTCAAATCTTACGCAGGTCTTTGAACCTATTAGTTATAGAGTATATGAAATTCCTGCGATTCTAGATTTAGTACTAACTAACGATGAAGACATTACATCCCTGGTCCTGAGGCCTTGGTAAAAGTGATCATTAGACATCGGATGTTTAGGCCCTAAAAAATCGTCTTTTAGGCACCTAAAAAGGCACTGAAAATGACAAGAATAAGGAGAAAAAAGGCACTATTATAAGTTACATACACAATACAATGAAAAATTGTTAGTAGTTTTTGCCTATCTTATCTTGTAAATTTAAATGCATGAAACAAATACAAACATTTTAATGTAAAACTAGATTTACATATTTACAACTTTTGTACATTTTATTCTTAATGGTTTGCATTAACAAGTAATATTTGCATATTACCACAACCTTTTTAAGAATCACAATTTCAAATTTGTGGTGATTGGGAGACAAAATCAGTTTGAATGCGGAGAAGGATCTCAACATCTACTGATGTGACTGGCTTATATTTTAGAAGTCCAACATTAGTAACACTGAAATCTTTTGGGAATTTACATTTATTTCAATTTAAAATTTTGGTGCTCACGGTGTATTGTCAATCGACAATGTGTTCAGAACATGGTATTTATGAAATAGAGAAATGAAGAAACATCTGTTGGTATACTTTTAGGAATTCTCTCATATTTTAAAATACAGATATGAATTGAAGATTTCGTAATGAATGGGCATGTTGCACAATGGCCAATTTTTTATATCTTGGCATTGTATATAAAAATAATAAATAAAAGGCAAAAAAGACCTAAAAAAAAGTATTTATGCAGAAAAAGGCATTTATGCTAAAAAAAAAAGCAAAAATAAGCAAACTTCATCATACATCATACATACATTTGGCATGATTGGTGCACATATATTATCAGCCTGTAAATAAGTTCGCTAGAATAAAATTGGCATTTCTGTAAACATCCGATGTCTAGTGATCATGTAGTAATTATTGCATCGGTACAAGAAGAATCATTTATGAATAACAGGTTGTTTTATAACTCCATCTCCAAACAGAATTTCTTTCAAGCACCCTATACAACAGTAATGAGGTATTTAACTGTACATTATACATTACCAGATATGGATAATAAAGAAGACAATGAAAGCAATGTTGAAACTAATTGACTGTACTAGCCTGCACTATATCTAAATACCTGTTTAATACTCACTCACCAGATACCACGAGAATAAATTTAAAGAAACCTTGTATTAATCATGAAGTCATAAAACAAAGCAGACTTCAATATCAAACATGGGCAAACTATAGAACTGGAACAAATGAAAGTTACTTCATCTGTAGGAACATTTCAAACAACCTCACCTCTAATGTGAGGCAGTGTCAACAAAACACAAATATCAAATTGTTCAGGATGATGGGAAAAGATTTTCCTCCTGTGTACATAGACAAACTAAACCTAAAATCATCCTCCCCCCTATGATTTTCTGAATGAAGATTCTGTAATAACTGATCCACAGGAAATCTGAGAATGCTTTATGAACAATTTTGAAGGCTTCGATGCTATATAACATTATTATCGTTATATTTTCAGAGTAGGCATAGTTGGTTAGGATTTAGGATTTTACATTGACTTTCCAAGTCAAAAAAATACGCTACATATCTGTAATACCTAAATATATATGTGGACGTAGTCTTGGATCCACAGTGAATTTTCTGGGCAATTCAAACCCGTATTTTGGAATGGGCCAATAAAGAGATAATCTGCCGTGAAAATGAATAAAAATTAATGCAGAGATTTTGTAACAATGAGCTGATAGACGAGGCTGCATGGACTCTTGGTTCGACACCTGGCAAGTGAGAATCTGCAAGAGTTAGAAGTGAAAAAATTCATATTGAGAAGTACACATTCTACCTCCAATGATAGAAAAGGGTGATAAAAAATACTTTAGTTGAAACTTCCCAAACTTGGAAACTTGCCACCAACTGCCATGTTACCCACAAAACAGAAGAACAGAGATGTATGAGTATGCAGTACAGAATTCAATCCCACTAACATTAAAGAATGTGAATTTTAAATATATTGTTACAGAATGTGGAAGATCTGTTAAAGAATCAGAGTCCACAAACAAGAGAGGGACCAGAACAAAATCTGGTGACTCACAAGGGAATGTTTGGTAGCATAAGACGAAAGACTGAGAACCCATGTTCATGCAAAACTTTCACAATTTTTAAATTCAATTTTTTAAGTGTTCTTCAAAATTAGAGTGTTGTCCTATGTTCAGAGTCAACTTATAATTGGGTAAATTTGTTATACAGACAGATTTCATTTTTCTGGTGTGCTGTGACATCTATGTCACTTTATCTTAACTTGTCTACTTAATATACTTAAATTAGAAATT
Source organism: Teleogryllus occipitalis (assembly GCA_011170035.1). NCBI lineage: Eukaryota > Metazoa > Arthropoda > Insecta > Orthoptera > Gryllidae > Teleogryllus > Teleogryllus occipitalis. Next base: position 46,909 of record BLKR01015134.1, on the reverse strand, counting down.
TATTTTTACTATTACATCAATGTCTAAATTATCTTCCAATTCATTTCATAATTAACAGATAGGCAAACTAATTTCCACATTTCGTGTCATCAATGATACCAGCACAAAATCTTTGAGCAGCATACACAAAGAAAGATTTTTAATACTTTAAAATAAATGTCAATGATATAATCCTCCAAGTTGAATTATTTCACTTTTTAATATCTTACCCCAAAATATTAAGTGCAAAACATATAAACCCTTCAGGTTTGGTGATTTAATAAAGATATTATTATGAATAATGTTATGAAGTAACACAATTAAATTCCATTATTTTATCATCTATCAGAATTTTAAAACTGATTCATTTTTCTGTTAAAAAGAATTATTTGTTAGTCTGTTTCAATAAGAGATGGTATATAATCACCTGAACATTGAGGACAAGAGGTTTAGATTGAATGAAAGGTGTGGGTGTCACATTTGCAGATGGTTTCCCATCTGAAGCACTACCCACTGACTGTGGAGTAGAAGTCCGAGACCTTGACTGTACTTCTGGAGACGAGAAGCCAGTTGGACCATTGCGAGGAATAGTAGTTGGGTCCACATAGTACCTGCGTACAATTCAAACAAAGTGTAGTAAGGTACACAGAAAGAAATTATATAATCCATTAGAAACTGAATTTATAAAAAGAAATTAGACAAGAGATAAATTATCATTCTATAAATCAGGATAAAAAAATTAAATATCAATATATGAAAATGAGATACGTAATAAATTGTTTTTGTCTCTTTTGTGGATGGCTACCACAAAAGTAATTTTTGTGTGTGGAAAATACAAACACTTGATTGTTAATATACTGAAACTTTTTAATTAATGGCACCTGCTTTGTATTAAAATGAAATCAAAATTCTGTTTTCATTAAAGTTGTGACAATCACACACAAATTCACACCATTATTGGACAACAATCTAGTCTGTTCCGGCTGATAGGTGATTGTTTGATTGGTTCTAAAACAGCTCAGCAGTGCCAAACCCCGCATTGCTTTGTGAAATGTATTCTTTCGCCATCAGGATTTATGTTATAGGTAGTAGTGGGTTTTGTAGTCCCTAAGGCGCTGGACTCCATACTTTTGCTGGAGTGCCAGCTGTTAATGCCTCAAAGTGTCAGTTCAGTGTGTGAAGAAGGACGGTATGGATAGTTTCAACAAGTGATTTACATTGTTCCAATATTATAACTAAAAAGAATATTAACATACAATGTAGGCTTTCATGGCCAGTTTCTACATTATTTGACATTTTTCGGGTTTGTAGGCTGTGGTCTAACTGAGACTTGTCCATATATTTTTCTTGCAACTGTGGCAGACATCCTCAGTGGCGTTGCTGGCAGGGGCAAAGCGTTCTGCCTGGCAGCACCGCATTGACAAATTAAAATTAAACAAATGGTACTCAGCACTTCGGAACACCAAAACTCGGCAGCCAAGCAGTACCGCTGTACGTGGCCCAATCACGCACGAGCGCCCGAACCTCGCCCTTCACTATAAATACAGGCTCCAGAGCCGCGGGAGTGTCAGTCAACGCGGTGCTGCCAGGCAGAACACTTCACCCCTGCCAGCAACGCCACTGAGGATGCCTGCCACAGTTGCAGGCGAAACGTAGGGACAAGTCTCCGTTAGACCACGGCCTACGAACTCGAAAATGTCAAATAATGTAAAAAGAATATTGTAAGAATTGATATATATCCTGTTGAAAAGCAGATGAAAATATCTATGCATGTGAATTTACTCATTGCATGGATGTAATCAAGCAGGCCCTAAATACAAAATTCAAACAGAAGCACAGTCTATACTTTCATCATGCTTTTAATTAGCCTTGCAGTAGACAAAAGTTTAATCAAAGAATTTTGTATGTAAATAATATTTCTTATAAAGGAAGTTTTAAAGTGTTCTTTTCTTGTATTCTAGCTTCCAAAATACATTAATATAATGTGAAACATACTACATTCAGTGGAATAACAAAATAATATGGAGTACATTGGCTCAAGCCAAAGTCTGTGAAATGAATGTGAATCACTTCTATTCACTAACAATGCAATCATTTGGTTTGGCAATATTTTGCAATCATTTGGTTTGGCATCAATGAATATCAAAAAAACGATCACATAACTGAACAGACAATATTCAACATTTCTCACACATTATTTTATAAACTTCAGTTACTCAACATTGTGTCCTCTTTTCACAACTTACACAAACTCTGTAACAATTGTTTTCACTCTTTGTATTGCGAAAAAAATAATTCTGTTCCTTTCTTTGTTCAGCAGGAAGGATTGAGTTTGGAAAGTGAGAACATTTTTAAATTCTTTATTATTATTATTATTATTTTTTATTCTCAATACATTTATCAAGTTTGTAAATGAAGAATGCATAACATGAATTGAATGATATGAGTGATATGAATGCAAGTGCCATGTGAGCACAAAAAAAAAAAAATTATGATGTAGAATTTCAACATGTTATACGAATATTATACATTGCTCCACTGACAGGAAAGAAATGATGCTAAAATAAAAAAACACAAATACTTCACAACTCCAGTTTTTCTAGAATGGTGATGTTGGTAATCAGTACTGGCCCATGCGCACATGGACTCATACACACATACTGTGATTCATTAGGGTTATTTTTCCCCAATTATTGCAAAAAACAGAATTTTTTTTACTTGACACTTTTCTATCAATGGAATGAAATATGTTGATTTATTCCTGTACTGTAGGCAGAGTTAGATTTATCATTAGCTCCTAAGTAGACATCACAAAAACTGCATTGTATTACGTTAATTTTTAAAGAAGTCATTAGACAAGTTAAACATTGAATTGTTAAAACAGTTTAGAATTATTTATAGAAATAATTTTATTTAAGAAAATGCAAGCTGAATATTAAGCAAATCTCTTACAAAATTAATTTGTGGAAACCATGAAGAGCTGATAAAATATTTTTTAGTAAAATAGTGAGAAAAATAACAAAAAATCTTACCTTTTCCTTTCATATTTTGCAATCATAAAATCCTTAATCTGCTGCTCATCTTTGGAATCTTGCCCATGTGCTGCATCGTAAAGACCCAACCATATCTGTTTACAGTACTGCAATAAAATTACAACCATCAAAAACCAGAAATTTTGCAGATGCAAAAAATATAAAAATTAATATTTATTAAAATTCAATTGAGAAATGTAAAACTATAATGATTTTCTAAGCAATCTCAGAGGGCATTTAGTAATTTACAATGTAATAAATTCCTTCAAATCTTACTACCAGCATATGAAAGTGAAATACTACACCAATGATTAGATAAAACCATATCTGTTTTCAGTAATTTTAGATCCATTCATACTTGATTACAGTACTGCAATAAAATTACAAGCACCATCAAAACATTTTCTCCATTTTGTGCAAAGATGCAAAGAACACAAAATTCAAATTTAATAAAATCCTGTTTAGGAATGTGTAAGGAAATTACAAAATCTTCAAATGTCTCTCATTTCTAGCAAATAGAAGTGAAATGCTACACCTTTGATCAGATACCCAAAGTCTCTTGAATTCTTTCATCACGAAACAGCATTTATTGTTATTCTTAAAGCAGTATATTTAACTGTGTAGTGTGTCTGTAAGGAATATTTCTTACATAAAAACATGTAAAATTACATCCTAAGTTACTTATACGTTGTTACGCATGTATTGCAAGACCAGTGATTGATTGACCAGTATGATTAACCTCATCAGCAAAGACATCAAAGTTCACGGGTACAATGTGTAGTTGAGGGACAAGGATGAATAAATCAGCCAGCATATCTTTGTACTGAACTCCTTGAGAACAGATGGTATAGTTATAAAAAATTCCCTTTTTTGATTATCAATCATTAAGAGTTGCATTTACGGTAATAATAATAATAATAATAATAATAATAATAATAATAATAATAATAATAGTAGTAATAGTAGTAATAGTAGTAATAGTAGTAATAATAATAAATAAATAAATAGAGAGAGAGAAATCTGTATCAGTAGCAAAAGCATACCATTTTCAACTGGAATCTCAAGAATTGAACCACTCAATAAATTTTCTGGCAAAGAGTGACAGTTGCTAAATAATTATAAATTGTCAAAATGCAAGGGCAATCCCAAAAAATGAGATCTGCACTTCACACACTTAGACAAATACTTCAATTATGGAACAATACAATGCAACATTTAAACATGTTGCATACTCCTATGCAGTTTATAAGTTCTACTGCAGTTTACAATACTACAAAATGTCATGTGGTTTCAAAGGACCACCAAAACAACAAAAGCATGAAACAAATGATTATAAAAAACACCACCATCAACAACAACCAGAAGTACCTGTTTTCAATGAAATTTCAAGAAATTGGGTGCAATTGACTATTCTTCGGCAATAAATTTTAATTACCTCATTTCCTCTTGCCCTAATCAACTCGACCTCTTCTGGACTAAAACTTGCCATTGAAATGGACTTCACCCTGTGAGGAGGAGTCAAACCTCGCCTGTAAAACCAAAATATAATTATATTTCAAATAAAAATATTCACAATTTACAGTATCTTTAACAATGAGCCTAAAAGTAATCAAAAGAGCACTAACCAATTACTGGAAGTTGTGCTGCCTGACTAGTATATAAATTAAAGCTAGGGAGTGAGGTGGCCCTTCAAAAAGGCAATAATGGATTACAATTCTAGACTTGAATTTCATATTTCAATTCATACAGAACTAAATTTTCAACCAAATAAATAAATACAGAAAAGAAAACAATAAGATGCCTAGGTTCCAAACCTTAACGTTGTAGAAGACCACACTTTCCACACCTAAGTGTATCATAACATGACAATTATGTTTAATTTATTTATTAGTTACAAAATTGCACCTAAGTACATAATAAAATTTTCATAAATAAAAATAACATTTAAAAACCATAGAAAAGTACCACTAAAAACGTGATATTGATTAGTTTCCCTATAGTTCTTTGTAGTTAGTACTAACATAGCTTTCTCTTTCAGTACATCTTTTCTTAAGAATAACTATCCATTCTCAAATTTTTTCATTTTTTTAGGCTTTGTTCCCAGCACAGCAGGTTTCCAGGGGATGAAGGATGCAAACCTACGTTGGGAAAATTATGACAAGTTTTATAAAATGTTGAATGAAAAATATAGTAAATTTTCCATTAGTGGTAACAAACAAATAACTTCAAATTTAAACCATTAATTCACATTTATTTTTCACTATTTAACTAAGTCTGATGTCTAAAATGCAGAGAATTGGTTAAATGTCACCTTGTCTAAATAAGCCACCCGATTTTCCTGTCTTTTTCCTCCTGACACTCCCCTTATGTTAGGATACCAAATAATAAATATGTATCAAGGCTATCTGGAATGTTAATGCTTAGCCAAACCCAGTAACTCACAAATAATAACACACAATTACGTTAACATTTTTCTGAATCTAGAAATAGTAACAGTTCTTCACTCAAGTAATGCTCAGCTAATAAACAATACAACGAATTTCACAGAAATAACCTAATATTCACATGTGAAATACTTAAAGCAAATTTATTCAATAAAATTGGAGTGAGGATATCCTGTAACATTAATATTCTATAATATTTTAGCAACCCAAGACAAATTTCTAACAAACATTATTTTAAGTAAAACTACAACTGTTTCCATTCATCACCAGAGATTGCTATCACAACATGCCTTTTCTAGAATAAAAGTTAAACTACATAAAGTCAATATTTTTTTAAAAAACACATACATAAATGATTTTACAAACATTCATTTGCATATGATATCTATGAAATGAAAGAACTTGATTGAAAAAACAAGGAGAAAGAGAGGTGAACAGAGAACAATGGTTGCACAACAAAGACCTTCAGAGAAGTGATCAAGAACACAGGGTATGATAATTTGCAAAACAAAGTACATAAGAAGTAACATTTCAGAAGCAGATGATCAAATTTGGAAATGAGAGCTGTATGACAAAAATCCCAAAATCTTTGTATAATTTTGGATATAAATTGATGCAATGAAGTTCACCTGAAAACTGTACAACACAATAAGTTGATTTACTTCTTATGGTGAATAAAATTTAAGAATCATACACGCTTATATTTAAAACAAAAGGGAAGAAATATGTAGTTCAAGCAACAAAATTTCACTTCACTCACACTGCAACATGTAGGTCACAGGTAAGATGAGGAATTAACAATAGACACAGAATGACATTTCTTTCTTGGATAATCAATCTTAAGTGAACGTTGATTAATGATAAAAAAAATTAAAAACCAGGTCTAATGGAACGTTTTACACACAAAAATAGTTAACGAAAGTGTCAATTGATATGAAATGTTTCACTATGATCCTACGATAGCAAGTACATCAATAATTATCCCTCCCGATCAACAAAATTGTAAATAAGTTGGTAGACATACGATGGAATAACTCAGTGAAATATACATGTAAAACTCAGGTGGTTTCTTTCTCATTCAAGATCTATCAAACTCATCGTGTCATTGAAAGGCCATACAATAACAATAGTACTTACAGCATCCCAGAGCATGACGTGCACACAAACGAACCAATTGTCATATTCACATAAGTCGGGCCTCTTTGGTGACAATCGAAACATTGTTTATTAGCTGGTAGAGACACTAATTCTCGTAATATTTTAAGGTGTTTCTCGTCCTGCTTCTTTCTAGCGGTAGCCATATTGCGACTGATCAGCGCCGCGAAGAACTGTGTCGCGAGTCCAAAACGCAGTATCAACAATTGAGGATACTGGTACTCATTGAAGAACAAAATTGGGATTATTAATTTTCTTGATACATCAGTGTATTATACGGCCGAAAACAGGAAAGAGGAAGTGTCACGGTACAGAGAACAGTTACTTCTATTAATTTTCGAGGTTAGCACTAAGTTCCCCTTTTTTTCATTTGAGCATTAAGCTAGTTATTGGAGAATGGCTTATCATTAGAACATAGATTGATCACTATAAACGAATTTTCTTGACAAGGTCAACCCTGCTCAAAATAAAATCCCCGAAGAAGGGTGGGGGAGGGGGCTTCAGCCGTCAGTTTTGCACAAGCATTTGTTTCTAGTGTCCGATAGGCGACAAAAAGCGCCTGCTTTGAACTGCGAAAATATTCACCAGTTTGCAAGTACCCTTCGAGTTACTATTACTCACACAAATTAAGGAACTTGGCCGTAGGTTAAGATATTCAATTATATTTCTGAAGGGTTTGCTTTCATGTGTTTTACTTGCTTAAGGCGATGGAAATTCTTGTCTTGCCATTCATAGTCATTGAATTTGGTGGTTAAAAAAGGCTTCTGGCCATCTGGATGGCAGAATCAAAGCATGACTCACCTTTGGTGTGCTCGCTGTGTGTAATCTTGCTGCTAATTCTGTACAAGTTCCCTTTGTAAGGTTGGAGAGAAATAAAAATGACAGCTAAACTATTTTTCTTTGCTCATCAGCATTAGGTTAATATACATTGATTCCCACAAATTCTTCCTTCCTAGCATTCTTTGCAAAGGTAACTGTCATCTCTTAAAAAGCAAATGTTCTAACATAATATTTATATTGCATACTAAGTCAGAAACTTTTTCCATTACTATTTGTAAATTAGTAGTATGTTTGGTGAGAATGCTTACCCCTTGCTTGTAATCCAATTTGCCAGTAGGGTTCTCTGACAGTCATCGACTCTTAACAGCATCAAAAGTAGTATGAAAAAATTCACTTAATGAAATCAAATGCTAAATTAAATAATCTATTAAATCTAGCTACCTTGCAGAATATGAAAATCAGCTAACATTATTTTATATCACAACACAATAGTAGGCAATCTGTAAAATATTATTTGAAAATTTTTGGGTAGTTATATTTCAGTATTTTCTTAATTAGAGCACCTAGTAGAAATCTGTGTGATTAAATTGCACTGAAAGTTTAAGGTTGAATCCTTTAGCTGTTATATAAGTAATATTAAATTCATCTATGGAAATGGAATGCATTCTGTCTATATTGTATCCTCTCCCTAGTCTGGCCTGGTGTGACTGCTCGGCTTTACTCTGATATCCCCTGCTCTGGCCTGCCTTACGCCAAACTGCTCCAACCCGCCCTGGTCCTAGCCACCATCCTCGCCTTATGCTGCTTTGTCTCACCCTGATACTACTTTTCTTACTGCACAATTTTTTTAAAAAAATTTTAAAAATATTCTTAATGTTTATATCACATACACAAGTCTCTATACACAAGTGATACAATTTATATCACATACACAAGTCTTTTCACTCATCATTTAAAATAGACAATAATAGTTGGTATTTTTACTAACAGCCACATCTAGAACATTGGTATATTAGTATTTTGGGAGGTTGTGCACCCATCGCAAACAGATTTATTCACATATTAATTAAGAATTGCAGCACATTTGTCTCACAGCCTTCTTTGACAAAAACCTAGGTATCTCTGTCATTTACTTTGAGCAATCTTAATTCAAACTCCATATATACAGCTTAAAATAATTTACCTTTCCCATGACGACATACAAATTTCAGATCTAATTTCAAAAAGCTTGTCTCTGTTCCCTTGTCTACTTTCCCAAAGAGAAATGTTTGCATCACAAATTTTTAGTGCTGTTTCAAGACAGAATGAAAATAAAATCAATAAAAAAAATCGCAAAATATTAATCAATTACAAAAAAAAAAATTGCATTGTCACGTTTCACCTTCTCCAATTTTTTATGATTTAGGGAAAATTTTCATAAAAAAAGTTGGTTCCTTTTTGCTCAACTATTTTTTAAAATTTTATTGAGAACTCGTGAAATACTTATCCTGGACACATTTTTTTAACATCACCTTGCCAACTTTAAGCAATATGTAAAACTACTCATGCCACGAAGGTGCAATGCTGTTACTCAAAACACAAGAACTAGTAAAACACCATTATTGAACATTTCATTGGACCAAAAAAAATTTCACAGTACATTATAATCCTGAAAATTCATAACTTGGACAACTTATGTAAAATTCAAAAAAATTAATGTACAATAATGATTTAAAATGCCTACGTTCTCAATAATGATTTAGTCATTTTACCCTGATTTTTCAAATTTATTCAGGTCTCTTGATACACGTAAATAGACATATATAAGTAACATATTTAGAGCCACAGAAAGAGGCAAGACTTGTAATTTTGAAATTGAAAGGCACACTGTTACCACTTTTTTTTTGTCACTGTAGAACCAAGAAAATAACCAGAAATATTATGAACTTGTGTTCAACATTTATTTAAATACTTCTGTAATGTATTATCACAATCTGTAAACTTCCTGAAATTGTATTGAATGAATTAATTGAAATTATTTTCTGAAATCAAATGTTACAAGTGTACATCTATCCACACACACTCCAGAAAGAGTTTTAACTACGGAATTCTCTCATAGGTTTTTTTTAATGAGAGGAATTGGAAAATTACAAATAATTTAAATTTCTTTCAAATACACAATAATGAATGCCAAAATCTAAAATTTCATGTTTTTTGAGATTTTGTCTCAAAAACTGACATACTGCTTATAATTAATAATGTTAACATTCTTACCTCACCAAAAATACCAGAGAAGAATTTACTTCAAGGTTTCATATTGGGCTGTAAAATAAAATAGATCAGTCTTCATAAAATTTATTCAAATGCTCTTGATTACATGAAAAATCTTGTTGTACCTACAGATACACAAGTACTTTTGCTTGGATTATTTGCAGACACCACAACTGTAAACAATGAAAATGGTACAATTGCCTGTGTTGGTAACTGCAATATCATCACAATAAAAGTAAGTCTTAACAGGAACTTAACAGGCTTACTCTACCTACTTTATATTTTGAACACAATTTCCTATCACAAACATATTGTTATTCATTTTAATGCAAACTTCTCAGTAGTCATACAGATATGTACAGAAAATCTTACAAGCAATATACACAGTTTACTGAGGTAGTCTGCATTCGCTTATTCAGTTAATGCAGTGAAATTACAACCAAGCATTTTATAATTCTGTGTTCTGTGTGAAAAAGAATGCTCTATGATTAGAGATTACTGTAAAGGAAAACCTTTGTCTAAGCTCAGTAGTATGTACTCAAAGTTGACAACAATTGTTTCAGGTTTTAGGTTTGATTTGGCTGACAGGAAGCATAAATAGGCCCAGCCTTAGATTTTGCCAAGTCAGTTGCCTTTTTTGCAGCATCTTTCAGGACTTCTTTCTTTGATTGTGGAGGTTGAAGGGTAGTCGAGTCACCATGTGATATGTTAGGAAACATACCACTGAGAACATGATTAAATCCATTTACCATCTTCTGGCAGTTTTTACGAAACCTCTCCAAACCAAATGCCTGAATAGGTCTTCCAAATCCAAAAACTTGGGAATCAATCCATGCAGAACGATGAGCCACTGTCCAGTTTCTGTTCTCTTCACTGACACGGTAGATGACCTTCTCAACAACACTCTGAAAATTAAAATCATGTTTTTTACTACAACAATAAATCAACAGGCTATTTGACATACACTTTCCTTTTAAAGTTAGATAATAACTGAAAATGATTGTCACAAAGTGCTAATATTTTATCTCATTAGGATCTAAGCCCAAGATCTTTTGTTATTATCCCTGTACGTTTTCTCAAGCCATCATTTTCCTAGTTGTGAGAGAAGTGGAGGAATTTGTTTATTTCAATGAGAGGACTATTATACCAAATATGCAACTTGTTTTTGATATAAAATAGTTTCTGTTACATATGTGACAACACGTTTGGTTATCAGATTTAGTCAACAATGCTTATTGTTATCTTTTATCATTAATTCAACTAATGGTGGTAAAGGAGTAGGGTTAGGGATTCTGGGATTTAAGAAAACTTGAACGTATATTATCAAAATAGATGCTCTACAGACTGAGCTGTGGAATCAAATAGTGCATTTGTGACAATTTAATGATCTTATTGCGATCCACATTCACATACAGTAAACCCTCGTTAGCGTGAACCTGCTTAACAGGAATTTCGCCATAACATAATCATAACTTCGGTCCTGGCAAGAGATTATGGTAATACTGACATTTATAATAATCAGATAACACAAATTTTTATAACACAAACTCAGATTATTTCGGACCCTTGGAATTCATGTTAATGAAGGTTTACAGTATATGATTCAATTGGCATGAAGGGTAAAGAATGAAGAGTTCATTCACCTTCATCCTTCAGGACAAATTGTATCAAATCAAACGATTTATAGAATAGGCTAGTTTTGATAGACAATACTTTGAAATTTCAAGCTCAAAAAGTTTAAATTATTCCAGAATTACAAAGTATCTATTTATAAATAGTGTATACAGACAAAATGAGAAAAAGCAGGAATTTTCTTACCATAACTCTTACATAACCAATGTTTCTTGTGTAAGTAACAAGAACTTTTTCCTTGGGATCCACAACTGATTCTTCAACGATTTTTACTGTTCTTGAGCTAACAAACCTTTCTCCCCACTTGGGGACTCTGTTTGTTTTCGTCAAAAGACGCTTTGTGTACAATTTGTTCTCTCTCACTTCACGAATTACTGTATCTTCTGAAAGGACGTGATTGCTGAAAAGTAAAAAAAATAAAACTTTAATTCAAAAGAAAAATGTAGTTTTATATATTCAGAGGAATATACTATACTGTTCTACCAATTTTCACCCTAAAATATATATTCAGGCACATTTCCACCTAGGTACAAACTTACACAAAACAAGGTTATCTATTTTCTTGAATAGTGAACTAAGCATGAGAAAGTTAAGTTCAATTAGAAAATTCGTTTCAGGCATTTAATACGTAGGAATGAAAACCTATCTTACAAACAAAAATGAGAATACAAATCTTAAAACGTGAAATTACATAGAAAATAAATCAGTGATATACTACACATTAAACATTTCAATAAAGAGAGCAGAAACCAATAAAATTACTACCAGTACTTTGCCTCGGCTTTTTTACGGATGATGAAGAATAACTACAATATTCACAAAACAAGTAATAATTAGTTTTAGTATCACAGGAACAGACAGTATGCCAGTTACAAAGAATTATTGATTTTCATTTCATGTTCACTGGGCATTGCCAAAAGTATGTCACCTTGTCTACTTTCAGGACAATAAAAGATTGGAATATCTGAAGTCCTTAATGAACACATTATTTCTCTTAATATTCAATGAAAATAAATAACCGAACTTAGATATCTTTGCATATATTTTTTCAAGAAATAACATTCTGAGATTGCTTTCACTGATAAGTCAACAATTAATTTTGACATTGCAAAAATATTATTGTTAATAATGTGTGAAACTGATTGTAGAAGAAGGCATGTTAATACAAAAGCAGGAGCACTGACAGGTAGGTTAGTTGAAATGAACTCCACAAATGGTCTAGAAAATAACTACGTAAGTGTATGCAAATATTCAAATCCTGCATATATAATATTTATCACTCCTGTAACATGAGATACACATATCATGTTCTTTAATAGTGCATTTCTGATTATTGATTGCATAATAGGAAATTGTAATGCATATTATAAATGATGCTTTAATAGTAACAATAGTGAAAATTATTCAATTTACAGACCACATTTCTTAAGAATTGCCAAATAATTTCAAGCATTTATATTTCAGATAAAAGTTTTCACATTGAAAGATGCAACCTTCCACATGTGAGAGAGGGAAAAGAAAAAAAGAAAAAAAAGAAAAAAGAAAAAGAAAAAAGAAAGAAAAAAAAAGAAAAAAGAAAGAAAAAAAGAAAAAAAAAATCGTTCAACTCTACTTGTTTCAAGTCAGAGAAGAAAATCGAAAGCACGTTTTCAATTTAAGAAAAGAAGCAGTTTTATCAACTTTCTTCCAAGACGGTATTTCAAGCATATTTGCAGGATTTCACTATCACAAACAATTAAAGAAGTGTAAATAATACACTAATAACACTTACCTATGAGGATTTGGATACCGCTTCCAAAAACCTTGGGCTACTTGCTCCCAACTGAAATGGAATACTGTGGAATTTTCAAAATACTTGACCATGTTAGGTTTGGAAATGTTAGAACAACGTGGAATTAGCTTCAATCACTCAGCGTGTCATTAGCGTCTCCAATTCAACTTAATCGACATGCATTTTGCCACGATCGTCGCTTACTGTAGATTTGCGTTCTTACGTTATCAGAAGTCTTAATTAACACCAGGTGAAGATACAACTCACTACTAATTACATTCACCATACGTGCACACGCAAAAAAAATATAGAAATTAACACAATCACTCTCTCCAAGTGAAAATTAACTTGCACTCAAGTGTTTGTTATGTATATAATATAAACACTGAACGCATGTACTGCCGACAATAAATCAAGCGGCCTGTTCGGGTTATAGATTATTTAGGGGAAGGGACACTTTACACGCCGGAGTGGGGAGCAGGCATGTGAGACACTCCCACCTCACTTCAAGGATGAGTGACGATGACTGACCCACCAATGGCCTGTCACTGGGATTCTCGAGGCCTGCCGAATCTTCTGTTCAAAGTGCACAAAGATCAGTGGCAAGCATAGATGATCATTTCATCTCAAATCACAACCCGTTTGACATCCGTAATTATTATTTATGTCGACTCCAGGAGTTGATTAAATTTCAAGGTATTATGGACCATCCTATAATCTGTATAAAACAAACCCATCTCCCGGACATAACCTAACCACGTCAATTGAACTTCGACCTCATCGTTGAAAGCGTCGACTGTGCGGAGAATCGAGTTTCGTGTTTTTCAAGGGTGCCGATGCAAACGCTATGCCTCGATTAATTTCGATCGTGGTTGCGATATCTAGTAATGAGCCTGAAAGTGGCGGGAGACGTGACATAGCAATTGTCAAATGCTGTTGGCTTTATTCCCGGAATACGTATTAATTAATGAGGCAGATCATATATTTTAAAGAAAATTGTTTGTACTGCTCTTTTAGGTGCACGTAAATATTTTTCGTATTATGGACAAAATAACGATATATACCCGGAGTATGTTACATATCATGAGACCAATAGTGGACCAGGTTTGTAAATTATTCAAAGGTAGAAGGTTATGTTAAACTATCTTTAAATATTTTGTTTCTTATTGGCCACATTCTCCACTTTCACAGGTTGAACTCTTTTCCTCATATACTGACAATTCTGATGGTGAAGAATTTCCAAACCCAGAGGTAGAAAATATTTGCAATCCCTTACTGCAACTTAAAAATCCATGTTTCTCCAAAGATGTTATCCAGCTAAAAGTTTCTCTAAGAGACTTTTATGATGCTGTTGATCTGATGAAGGTGATTATTTACTTATTTCTACAATAAACTAGTGAAAAGAAATTTTCTTTCTGCAAAGAATAGTTAAGGATTTCGCTTCTCTATTACTCTTGGGAGTGTGTGTGTGGATTAGTTGACCATACAAAGAAAGAATTATTAATTTTTGCTATAGATTTGTGATGGTGTTTGAGTTTCCATTTTTATTTACGTGTTTTTAATATTGGAATTTATTTCTCATTTGTATAATAATTTTCATTTCAAAGAATGAAACCATAGTAATTTGAAGGCTCTCGGCTGTCTGGATGACGCTGCATAGAAGGCATTGATACCAATGGCATCAATGCCCTCAACGCAACATCATTTGGACAGCCGAGAGCTTTCACGTGGCACTGGGCACAGAAGCCTATGACTGCACCATAGTAATTTGTTTGCTCAAACCATAATAAATAATAATAATAATAAGTGTTTATGGGATAACTAACACTTCTTTGAATATTCACTTAACTACCTATGTCTCAGAATTATTTTACAAAATTCACTAAGTCTTGCCCTGTCAGCACATGTAAGTTTATGCTGTTATTGAAAATAACATTTTAATATTGATTATACTGAAAATATTGTTAACGCAATGAATGGAATTATTGTTAATCAAATGAAAAAAAATTTCAGGTCCCCAATTAAGTTGGGCAACTTGTCCTAGCAATCCCCTCCCCCTCTCCACCCTTTCTGGTCATCACTGTCCCTCGTATACGCTATGGTTTTAGAACTTGCTTACGAATTAGCAGACTTATTGTTGAAGGTTAATATAGAATACTAGCTCAGGAGTCAAAGTAATTTTCAAAGTTTTATGTCAATTTCCTTTCTTTTCTGCATGAGTTTTCCCTTTAGGTATGAAAAATTCTGTCCAGGTCTTGCACTTTCTTTCAGGAATTGCTTGCAAATCAATGTGTATGTGTCATACATCTGTGTTTTGACTTTTTAAAACTAAACTTCTATTGAAATTTTGGGGCCCAAAAAATCCTGTGTAACTGAGTATTCAGATATAGCCTTTTTAATTTATTTTCTGTTTTAGCGGCAGAAAATGATTAGCGATAAAATAAGGAATATCATGCATCAACTTATGTGGAATGTATATAAATTTCTAGTCAAGAAAGATTCAGTTGATGTTGAAAGTATCGTATCAGTAATAACAAAATGCAAGAATGATTTCTCAAAATTTGTTAATAATGATTCTGAAAAGAAGCAACATTTAAAGGTAATTTTTTAAGACTACATTGTTACTTGTTTTCAATAGAATATGCAAAGGAGTTGAACTGAATGTATATATTTCATAAATCACGCAACAATTTAATTGTTTTTTCTTATCTTAAAAAAACTGCAAATGCCTTTCCAACATTTAATGGAGAACTGAATAATGAGTGGAGAATTTTTAACTCCTTTACATTTCATTTGTTTATTATTTTCTGACAAACTCTTTCAAGATGTTTTTACTGACAAGATCAAATTGACTTAGTTTGCTTCAAATTGCCCAAGTTGGTTAATCCTGTTCTTTATCTTATTTTGCTATTCTGTGACTAGAATTGTTTTGTGTTGAAGGCTTTTGTGGAGAATGCTGTTGCATGCTTAAAGCAAGTGAGAGATCGAATAGAGGATCTCATTAACAAGAAACATCGTCAGCAATTGCTCCTCTGCGTACGTCAAATTGCCAAATGTGTGCCATTGTTGGTGACTGCCTTGAACTTGACAATGAATGCCGATCAGATCCAGGTGTTTATATTAATTTATACACTCTTACAATATTCTAGACAGCTGTTAATGGTTCTTTTTTTATGAAAATAGAACATTTTAGGGAAAACGAACTGTACACAGCATACAATTAAGGAGAAATAGCTATTAGCTTTTATGAAAATGAATGACAATCGTAGTAATTAAATGATCCATTGTTGAAATTCTTATCTCACTAAATGAGAATTTGGAAGTTTTAATTCCTATTTCAGTTTTTTAAGAGAGCTGCCCTTTAATAATGGATTTGATTGATAGTGATTTACAATTCTTGTTGGTCATTAACAGGGAACAGATTTATACGGACTAAAAATATATGCATGTATTTAGCGTTTTGGGTCGGTAGTCCGACTTCGATGGCTTGCTACTTGTGTCCCCCTTGCCTGGACCTAGTTAAATTTCCATGCTTGGGGGTAAGAGCGACATGAGGCAAACATGATGTATTCTCTTCACTGTAACTAGCAAGATCTGCCTGCTTGAGCTTTTCTTCATCACACAGCTACAGAAACTGGGACGATTTTAAAGGAAAGCTACAATGATGTTTTTGCCTTGACCAGGGATCAAACCCGGGGACCACATCATGGGAAACTAGTACACTGCCCATGGGCCATCCCAGAGGCCTAAAAATATATGAAATATGTAGATATATATGTAGTGTAGGCCTAAAAATATACGAAATATGTAGATATATGTAGTGTATATGCAGATGTTTATGTAGATATATATATGTTTTTATCTAAATAGGAAGTTAAATATGGAAATATGATAAAAAATGACTATGGTAAAATAATATTTTATTGTCAGTTGATAAACATTCATCTTTAAATTCTGAAATGTAACTTCTGATATTACACAGGCTGATTGTGCTACTTTTGACATTTTACATTGGCTTAATACAGAGAGAATTATTAGAACTGAACCAACATTGTACAATCCAGTATTCTGACTGGAATGTAACTGACAATGAGGAGCTGTTAAAGTTGAATTCTGATGTCCAAGTCTCTGTGACATCATAAGATTTCTGGGTGGCAGCCTCAGAGGAGAGGAGAAGGGGTAGTGTGGCTACTGAAACGAGGTGCGTTTCCCACAGACTCGAGATCATCTACCAAAAAAATTCAACCACCGCCTCAAGCCCCCTTTCATCTTGCAGGACTCTCAGACAGGGCTGGCGAGTGGATTTATTCTCCACTTTAATTAAACTATTAACAGTTTCTTAACTTACTTTCGCATTGTCAATTCTCCCTAATTTTCAAAATAACTTGTATGCTTAAGGAATTACTGAAAATTTTTAAGCTCTTTTTGTTGAGATGTATATTTAATAAAATTTCACTGTTATGCTTAATACACTATAACTGATTGTATAAGAAATATGGAAAATATATGGAGTTTTATTCAAATTTGTGCCAAAGTCCAAAATTGGAAAAATATGGAAAATAAAAGTAGCATTTTTCAACTCTACACATTGTGAAACATAAAGATAATGCAAATTAGTATCGATATTGGCTTATTTAGTAAATATGTATTTAGATAGAAATCCGTCCCCTGGTCATTAAAATTAGTTAATAATAATTGAATAAAATTAATTATACACAATTATTGATTTGTTAAATGTCAACAGCACAATGCTTAATTTTTCCTTATAATGTTTTGTTTACATTTATTAATTCTACATTTGATTTGAATAATTTACAGCTTCTTTTCAGTTATGTTTCAAAGAGAATGACCTGGTGCCTTCTTGAGTTAGAAAAAGCTGTAGAAAATAGCACTGGTACATTTCAACATAATATAGAATGTGGGGGCCAATTTGTGCAGAAGATGGACATTGCTCTAGATATTCTGTCTTCTGACCTAACAGGATGTAATGAAGAATTAAAGATAGCTGTAGATGAAGTACTTTGTCATGCAATGTCTATAGCTCATGTTGCTGTTGAAACTGATCGCAACAATATTTCAAGAAGTTGTCAGAAGGTGAGTTATGTACAAATATTTGCACCTACACTTGGAGGGGAAAAGTTGTTTGTCCACCATCAAGTAAGCTGTTGGCCTGTAGCAAGATAAGCAATTTTCTGTGAATTTGTTCCACATTTTGGATGCGAGACAGAACTTATCTGTTTCCTTTGGACTCTTGTTTCTCTTATATCAAAGCGCAGATATTTCATTATATCTACAAATCTGTCCCTTGACATTGTTCGTCAAAAAAGGATGGACCCATCTACAATGGATCAATTGACCCACTTCTGTCCTTGAAGGTAAAGTTCAAAAATTGAAGAGAAATATTAAAAGTACATCTTTTAAAACCTGACCAGATAAAAGATAGAGAATCATTAAAAGCCAAGGAATTTCAGCCCCAAAAATTAAAATATTCCTTAAGGAGAGCTATGAAAATTCAGAAATGGGTCAATTGACCCACCTCCGTCTTTCTAGTGTTAGGCCCTTTGAGCTCTCTTCCTTCCTCTCTGGTGCGCTACTCATTATCACTTATTTCATTAAGTATATGCTGTGGTAAAATTTTGAAATACAGTCTGTTACATGGTTTAAATATGTAGGAATAATCATAAATAGAAAGAGTGAGTTAAAAAACTAGATAAAAGAAGAAAACAGCAGCTGGTATCAGAACATATTTAATGTATAAGAGTATTTTTACTTCCAAGGTACTGTCCAAACGATCCAAATTCTCTGCACATACAAAAACAAACCAAGTGCCACAACATCTGAACTCTGCACATAACCTTGAGAAGAAAAAAAATCCTCATGTCATTGAATTGCAAGTCATTTACTGATTTTGTAAATCCAGTTCTTTCTGTGCAAAGTAGGGACTCCATTCAAGGCTTCTTCTTGAGTCTTGACCGCAGGTCTTGGTGCTGGAGAACTTGCATACTTTCTTGCTTAGGTGCTGAGAGCATTTGAGGAGCTGAAGCAAAAACATGCAAAGGAACTGCCTCCCATGCAGGAACTGCTAGTTGGAACCCTTACTGATTCACTTGAGCGTCTGGAACAGCAGGTGAATTCAGCCTTGCTCCAACTGGTACTGGAGGTGAGATCGTGAATGACAAAACTATACCCTAACACATACCAATCTTTGTTCTTGACTTGGCTTGACTTTCAGCGGAATTGGCTTGTGGTTCTGTCTGCACCAAGGCAGCTAGCCCTTGCTGCCTGCATGTTTCTTATATGTACAAGTGCTTCCCTGCAAAGCAAAAACTAGATATTAGTCAAAATATTTATTTCATGAAAAGCAAGACTCCTGATAATTGAATCAGGATGACTGGCAATAACGAGGGAATGATCTGTCATATCATATGAAAACCTGCTGTGATTTCATCTTCAGTGCTAATTAAATTACATGTTTGTATACAGAATTGTAGCTGCTGAAACAAACTGGAAGTTTAAAAAAATCACTAATCTTGGGATTATTTGGTGTGGTACATACGAGGCATAGCATAGTCCTCAGAAGACGTTCAGCCCACTGCTTGTCTGTGCAACTGAACTGAGCTTATTTCAATTATTGGCAGAGTAGGGCTATACAAAAAGATGTTTAAAGTGCTTGAAAAAATGTATATTTCATTTAGATTTTTTTTTTGGAACTTTTGTTTGTTTTGGCAGCTAAAGTTTGCAAGTGATCCCAATCATCACTGAAAAAAAATCAAAGCATGTTTTAACATGACATGACTTTGCAGGGTTGGCTTAAGTTGGCCTGAAAAATCCCACCTGGATAAAAAAAAAAAGCCACCAAAACTTTGAGGGGAAAAAAAAAAAAGAAAAAAAAAAAAAAAAATGAAAAGTTGTAATGACTTTTTGAATTATTTTAAATAAATTACAAAAATTGTGATATGAATTGAAATATTAATTAAAAACTCAAATTTAACTACAATGAATGTGTACAGTCACGAATGAAAAATAACAAAAGTACAAAACAAACTGAGAATAAAATACAAATTTCTTTTGCTAGTATTGACAATAATTTCATCAGAACAAACACACACAAACAAGACTGGTTGGGTTATCTTAGAATTGCCCCTGCAGTGACTCTGACAAGGAGTCCTAGGGTTCAAGTCCTGGAGGTGGCTGAATTTTGTCATTAGCTAGATAGCTAGGTTGAATTGAGCTGCTGACTGGAAGAGTATGCTAGTGTTTGGCCGTACTCATTGGTAATTTTCCTTGGTCTCCAGTCACTAACAGGAGTATTTCATGGATCAGGGCATCAACTGATGTCATTGTAGACCCTCTGACCGAAAGGTACTAGGTTCCAGTCCCGACGGTGGCAGGATTTTCGACACTAGTTTGTCAGCTAGGTCGAATTGAGTTGCTGTCTGGAGGAGAATTCTACCTGCTGACTGCTTTGATTGGTAGTTTTCCATGGTTTCTCCGTTCAACACCAGGCGAATGCCAGAGCAGTACCCTGACAAACAGGCTACAGACTGCGCGCCATCTTCCCTACCACTTTCTTGTCCTAGCCTCACCCCTTATACCCACTTACACCAACATGCACTACACTACCACACATGCAAGGAGACTGGTCGGGAGTTTAGAACTTATCCTGGCCAGGGCTGTGCCCCATTGGTGGGAGATGTCTGGTTGGGGAAAACCCCGCAAGCAGATGGTAAGTCAGTGCTGGATCTTGCCATACAGTGGGGGAAGACCACCGCCATCTCCTGAGTAAGAATACACTTACGGGACTAATGACAATAATAGTTTACACACCCAGAATCACTAACACCCAATCAATCAGGATTATTCGAGAAGAAAACACTAACAAATGGGCCACGTGTGATCTTCCCTTCCTCCTCCTTGTGCCCTGCTCCTCCCTTATATAACCATACTTTCTCACACTACTCTCCCATGCATTGGGAGCTTAGAGATCATCCCAGCAGGGAGCAGTGCCTTGCTGGGGCAGATACCTGCTGAAGGAAATCCCCCGCAAGCTGAAGTCTAGGTTGGAACCAAATCTCACCATCCAGCAGGAGAAGAATACCACCTCTCCCCGGAATAAAACATTCACTTCATTAACGGGACTGATGACTATAGTAGTTGACATGCCCATCAACATCTATCAATCAATCAATTAATCACACAAACAAGTTTAAAGTAAACATAAGTACAAAATAAACTTAATAAAATGCAAACTTGTTCCACAACTTTGCCAGATGTTATGCATTTTTTTCTTTATTATCCAGTCATAATAATATTAATGAAAATGTATGTTACTGTTAATTGTACGAGTTTGATTGGGTATATATTAATGATTTCTTAAAATGAGGGAGGGGGTTAATACTTGGATCCAACAATGTACATATGTGTCTATACCAAATTTTCTTCAATTTGACTTTTTGAAAGTTGGATATCTTTTTTTTAATTGAAGAAATTGAAAAAAAACAAACACATATATGTATGTATTTTATATATGTGCATGAGTGTGTGTCCGTGCATGTGTGTGTGTGTGTGTATAATTGAAATGTAACTCAGCTAAGCAAACAACTCTCCAAGACATTTTCTTATAAAAAGTGAATAACGTCTTCGTGAGAACAAATCTACTCATTTCTTATAATTCAAGTGTAGTTTATTCTTTAAGTTGGAATTTGTGGTTTAAGGTAATTAAAAAGATCTTAGTGAAAACATGCTTTATTAGCATGATTAGATCTGATCTCTTCTTCCTGTAACCTCATGGCCTTGATTTTTCTCTTGGAACAATTGCTTAAGACAGATTTCACTCAGGATGGTCACTTTCCAGAAAACCAGAAAAAAGCAGGGAATTTCATTGTTTTGAAAAGTCAGGGAAAACTGAGATATTATAAAACTTGATATTGTTTCTGTAAATAGTACAGCATTATTTTTTACTCAGTTGCTATTTGTTTATTTTTTCATTTTTACTTTATTATACCAAAATCAGAGATTTTTTTAAATTAGTTTCTGGCATGCTTTAATATTTTTTTTCAAAATTGTAAACTAAGCTACAAATCTGATCAGTGAAATATTTAAAAAATTATTAATCTGATCAGTGAAATATAAAAAAAATATTTTGTGAGGTAGGTTTTAATTATGTTTCAATTCTAGAAAACTGGGAAAAGTCAGGGAAATTTATTCCAGGATATGAGTGGTTACATTGTCACTAACTGTGACTGAGTTTGCATGGACAAAAATCTTGTTTTTTTTGTTTATCTTACCTTTCCTTTTGATTTTGATATTGTGGATGGATTTCTTTATTATTGCTAATATTGTGCAGGTCTTCAGCACACTCTTCTTGCCACTGAAACGTCTCCTGGAAGCAGGGGATAGTTCCCAACCCCTAACAAAGCGAAAAAGTGAAGATTTAGATGATGATATTGCAGTTTTTGACTTATTGATGGATCGTATTATGCAGATTGGATTATTTGCTGTGGCATGCACTCAGGACACCCATCGTGAGTATTAAATGCTTTGTGGTGGAGTTAGTCTCTTATGATTAGAATCAAAAGAAGGTTTAATGAAAAGATGTGTTTAATCTGGTCTTGAAATAGCTTGATTTAAATCAGAGGGCAGAACATTCTTCTGAATGCTTAATATTCACTCCTCCCCACAGAAATTCCAATTCAGAAAGGCATTTGCATTTTCTTCACATCAAAGCATTGTTCTCCTATTTTAAATTACATACTGCCCTAATTGGGAAGTAAATGATTTCCACCATATTACAATTCTATATGCTCACCACTACATCTCAGCAAAAAATATGTGTAACGAAATTTGGCAATAAAAAAAGAAACAAATATTTAACAACAAAGATATTTTACAAATGAAACAAATATTTAACATTCTTTTGACATATTCAATTTCCCAAATTTGCAAGACAGTAAAATGAAATAATTTTCATGTTTATGCAACAGTCTATTCAGTTAGTATTTTTATTTGAGGATTCAGTAAATTTGAATTCTATTACTTTTCAGAGGATAAAATCATGCCAAGATACCCATTTTAAGAGATTAGAATTGTGGACTTTTTAAATTTTAGAATTCTTAGAATTCACCACAAGTTACTTTATATTCATCTTTTTTTTGGTGATGCTAACAAAAAGAAATGTGAGAAAAGAATTTCACTGTCTGACATTGCTAAGAATTGTTGACTTATGCCCTTCATATTTAAAAGATAATTTTTACTTTTGTCTCTGAAGTATATGGTGACTTAAAAATTACTTGTTATGTGTTCTGGAAAAATTAGGAAGCCAAGCAATTATTCAACATCATTTTCTCAGAGGTGCACCCAGGATTTTTCTCAGGACGGGGGCTGCAAGCACAGTTTTTCAACCGACTTAATGTTCTCTTATAAAGATTTTTTTTTCATTTATAATGAATATAAAATAATTTTATTTGTTAACTTATAGTTAATATTTAATTTTTATTTGTTAATTTTTTTTGTTAATAATGTACATTTAAAATTAGCTTATATTTATAATGTAAACAATTGATATATTGAATAACTTCCATTAGTACAAAAAGTTATTAATTGGCTCCTGGGGTGGTGGGAGGCAAAGCCTGATGAGCCACCCCTCTCCCTTGGGTGCACCTCTGCATTGACTGAAGCACTGATATGAAAATTATTGACCTACTGAAAATTTACCTCCTTTTTGGTGAAATTTGACTTATTGTGCAATTATTTTCCTGAAATTCAGTCACAATTTCAAATCAATTGAATGTTTCATGCCTATGATGAACATATGAAATACCAAGTGGTGCAAGTATCTGGCGTGTTTGTAGGTGTGGTGGGCATTTGTGGCTGCTTGGCAAGTCTGGAGTCCCTGGAACCTGAGTTAGTGCCAGCCCTCTTGGCCCTCTATCTTGATCCAGGAAGTCAGGCCCACAAGACTTATCTGCAAGAGCTTGTGCGCTATTGGCAACAAGAAGTTGTTGAACTGCAAGTTCTTCTGAATGGTATTGTGGATCCTGCTGCTTTTTGTGAGGTAGGTTTTAATTATGGTTAAGTTTTGATTTGTTGTCTTTTGTCTATTTTGTTATCGTTGTGGTCATTTTTCTCATTGGTATAACTTTGAAATTCCCTTTTTCATAATCATTAATCTCAAAATGTGTAGATCAAAAGCTCAAGATCAATTAAATAAATTTTCTTGTACAAAAATACTTTCTATATTTTTCAATTTAAAGTCAGATATGTTCTAATTTCTTGTTTTACCTCATTTACTCACCTTTATAAAGCTCTCCTTAGTATTAAATGTGCATGTTTTCTTGAGCCCCAGAACACCAAACCCCACTCCGTCACTAACATTAGTTGAATTAAACATAAACGATAGCAATGAGCTTTGTTTGACAAAATACGATAACCAGAAATGTTTGCTCCCATGTAATAGAAATTTTTGCATTGAAAAATGAGCTACAGACTTGAAATACCTAATAGTAATGTTATAAAAATAAACAACACTTTCTTTCCCCTTGCATCTAGTGAAATGAGGACTCAAGAAAACTTGCGCAGAAAATATGTTCTTCTCATTAACATTCATTTTGTTTCAGGTGGCTCTGCAAGATGTGAGTCATATAGTTGCTACCATCAAAGGGAAGTTATTAAGTGCTAGCCCACAGTTTTTGAAACTTCAAGTGGGAACTGTACTAAAAAAGGCAGCAATTTTACAACAGCAAATCAGTATTAGTCTTAAGGAAGAGCATGGAGATGTCCTTCCTCCTCAACTTAAGGAACCATTTAAAGATTTCATATTGTGTGAGTTGGCGTGTATCAATAAGTGAAACCATGTGATTTTTTCATATTCTTAGTTTTGATTTCATAGCAGTTTTATAGAGACAGGATATACAAATGAGGTTATTCAATATTGACTTTGGAATTGTTATTTTGTGTTGTTTTTAGTAGAGATATCTATTATAATTATGTCATTTTCTGTGTAATAAGAACTGTAATTACTAGAAAAAGGTCAATTGCAGCATATGAACAGTAGACCAGATGCTATAAGAGCTTTGTGATTAGTACATTCCATGATTATTACTTAGCATTTCAAAATTGTGTCTCATTTATATTTTAATCATGTGAAGTGAACAAGTTTTCTAAATTTGAATACTTCTTTGAATAAGTCTTGCTCTATATCTTTCCATGTGTGAATGTTTTCCTTGTGTACACTTCTCAGTTAGTGGTATGTCACATATAGTTTTTAACTGTTTTTGATGTTAAATAAATCAATAAATGTTATGTGAATAATGTTAACAACATTATACCCTACAAAAAAAAAAATTTTTAGAAAATGCATTAAAGAAATAGATTTTATAACTTTATTTTGCATATCAGTAAATTATAAATATATTTTATAGCAAAAAATGAATTAAATGCTGCCTCTCAATTGTTTTTGAGTGAAAAACATGCAAAAAATCTCACCGAAGAAGAGCGAAAGAGATTACTGAAAAGATGCGAGCTTCTTGTATCGATGACTAAAAGAATACACCCGTTGCTGGGAGATGTATCTGGCAATTCTAGCAAGGACAACACAAATGCATCAAAGGAAGAAACAATATGTGCAAAAGGTAAATACTTTGAATATTTATGTTTGCCTGCAACATTTGGCATTTCCTTGAACAAAAGGCCTCCAGTCTATTGCAGTGTCCTTTGCATCCCCTTATTTTCTGCATAAAATAAATATATACATTAACTTAATGTGATTGGTGTTTTAGGAAGCACACTTCTTTTCCCTGATTCCTTGAGAGATGTGCCTGTGGATCTAGACTCTCAAATTTATCCAGGTAATAAATCATTTCCTGAATGAGCTGCTTTTATTAGTTTGTATTTGCAAAATCTGCAAAATATTGAAATTAGCAAATTTGATTAATCAAAGCATGTTATTCAGAATTTGAATATTATGTCTTAATTTTCTTTCATATAATGAAAGAAGTAAAAAAAAACTTCATAGATCCTTTCAGTAGACTCATTTACATATAAACTCCATGTATTTATTTTTTAACAGAGGAGCTTTCTTGTGTGAAGAATAATTTCACTGATCTAATGAAACGAGGGAAAGCTTTGGCTAAAGATAGAAGTATTCCCTATTGTACTCCCAAAAAGAAATGGGAGCACTCAGTGAAATTAATGAACTTACGAATACCACAACTCAGAAATCGTAGCATTTTTAACTGCACTAACTGTTCGCAAGAATCTCCAATGAATCAGACACTGGGTCTTGATATTACAAGTAAGTAAAATATCTATATAGATTTATTCATAGTATATACATTTATTCATAGAATTCATTTTACTTTAACCATGTATCCATCCAGACAGGAAGAATAAAATGTCACTGTGCAGGAAAATTAGATAATATATTTTTGTGTAGAAAATCGGTGTGTCAGAAATGTACTATTACAGTTAATAATATTCACTGAGCATATCTTGTCTGTATTGTCTAATTTTTATAATCAAGATTTCACAAAAATAATTAGGTGTGAAAGTTCCCAAATATAATGGAAAAAAAAATAGTGATGCTAAAACAGCTCATACTCTCTCATATTATTTGTAATCTATACAATATTATACTATTGCATCTTGTATTCTAGTGATACTTCAACCGTCTTGAAAAACTCATCAAATTAAGCATGAAAAACAAAAACAGACCTTTAATTTTTTGAAAATTCAAAAGTTTCAATAAAAATTACATTTGTACAGTAGAATGCAATGTACTGTGCTCTGTCCTTACAAAAAGGTTAGGGTAAAAATCTGTACCCTTTTTGAGAAAATCTTGTTTACATATTTGTCGACAATTGTCTCAGTTCACTTCAATTATGTGAAAATTACTATATTTTGATAAAAGTGTATTTGAAATGCTGTTAAGATCTAATTTTGAAAATTGATTCATTAAACTGTTAACACTCAATTTAATGTTGTTTCACATTGTGCACACTTACCACTTTAGTGCAACCAAAGTAACAACAGAAGTTACTTTGGTAGCAGGAGCTGCAGCTTGTAACAAAAGAAAACGTAAAATGCTTACTCGCCACAGTTGTAACAGATGCTATAAGTGTTGTCCTCTTCACTTGTTTTCGAGTGATCTGGTTGCAACTGACATAAATGCAATTTTAAATAGGAGGCCTTGACTTATCTTAGTGCGGAGAGACTTTCCTGGTGCATTGTGCACATCTAATGAGAGTATAATATTCACAAATTTGAGCAAAGGAAAAAAATTGTACTTGAAATAATTGAAAGATCTAATTTTGATGAACGGTAGGGCAAGGAGACTTGGGGAGACCTTCAAAAAAAATGGTTAGATTAGGAACACCTGTAGGACTTGGAGCGCCAAAAATCCACCAGGTCTACAGGGTAACAGGAACGGTTGACTGGCCTAGCAACCTGCAGTATATGATGATGAATATTGAGGAATATATTTCATTAATAAGTACATCTCTGGCTTCAATATTGAAGATATAAAACAAATTTAAAAAAGAGGTTTTAGTGAAAATCATTTTGTATATGCTAAATTATTAAGCAAGCTTTGCTATATGCAAACAAAATATTTAAAGAAAAATGCTGTTTTTAAGGAAATCTTTTTTGTGTATTTCTTTATAATTATCACAGTTGGACAGTGGTAAGGTGACGTAAAAAAATATCAATAATTTTTTTAAGGTACATACCATTGA
This sequence comes from Teleogryllus occipitalis, assembly GCA_011170035.1. Classification (NCBI taxonomy): domain Eukaryota; kingdom Metazoa; phylum Arthropoda; class Insecta; order Orthoptera; family Gryllidae; genus Teleogryllus; species Teleogryllus occipitalis. The sequence goes on along the minus strand of BLKR01015134.1, from coordinate 19,137 downwards.
TTGGTGTATTCCAGATATACTTTTAAAAGCTAGTGTTCATTTCATTAGTGAAATAATCAACAAACATTTATTTTGTAAGAAAGACCACTCTTACTCTAATTAATTACAAACTTTGTATTGTTGATGTCTGTTGCAATGATTGTTGCCTATTGCAGTATTGTAATTTGTAGCTAAATTATTTCAGTTTAATTCTTACTTTGTTATTTACATTCATTTCAGTTGTATGTATTATGCTAGATATTATAGTTTTTGATAAACTTATTAAAGTTGTTCTTAAGGCATAAATTATATACTAGTATCACTGATTTGTTTCTTTCATAGACATTCTGGAGAACCTGACATCTCTCTCTGACACACTGTCATCAGGAAAGATTCAGCATGACACCAGCTCTAGCAAAAGTAGCTTGCAAAAGGATGACTTTACTGCTGTCTGTGAAGCTGCCGCCTTTTCAGATTGTGGAATTATGCCAACAAGTGACAGTTTTTTGTCTTCTCTAAAGAGCCCTACTATAACTGGAAGTACTTTTGATATGCGAAGTTTTAGTCATGAGGTAGACACTTTGCAACGAATTGATGATTTAAATGCTGTTAAAGAAAAAATAGCCAGTCTCAAAGCAAATAGTACATGAGTGAAGGAAATGCATTTTGTAGACAGCCACTAGAAAAAGCAACTTTCAGGGCATGCACATCATGCTAAATGTACAATTTTTAGCGCTAATCCTAAAAGTAAGATGATGTCTCATATTCAGATAAATATGTGAATGCAACAAAGGAAACAAAACAATTTCATCTGATCACAATAGCTACTTAATGTATCATTAATGGATTTGTGTACTAAAAAAAAAAAAAGTCAGAAGGCTGTCTAAAATGTGGTGTATGACACATGCTGTAGAAGTGATTTTATTTTGCTCATAGGATTGTGCCATTCGGCCTGTCGACCTCCTGTGGCAACATTTCCTACTTGCACAGTAAAATAATACTTTTTCTGTTCATATCATCAGAGAATCAGGAAAAAAATCAGTTTATTTGTCAGAGAAGTACTGACTTAGAATACCATTTTCTTGAAGGAAGTTATTAGTGAAATATGTCTATGACTTTATAAGCGCACTGATGTATTTTTTTCTGATCCTTTGGATTTTGCTAATGAAACAATGATTTTCGTGCTTGTACGATTAGAATTTCCAGAAGACTGCAAAATGTTTTATTCAGGAAGGCACAAGTGTGCTATGCCTTGTTTGAGTGCCAAGAAAACTACTGAGATTATGTCCTTTGGCATATTCAACAGAATCCAAAGAGAAGAAATAGAACAATCCAAGAAATATTCATCCTGAAATTTCATCTCCTGTGAAATACTAACCCCCTATGAACTGTTCGCTGTGGTGCCATAAGGGATTTCAGCTGTTCCCAAAGGTGCTGGGAAACTCCCAATGTTGCGATATTATTTGTAAAATAATGATAATAATTATAATAATACTTTATCATCATCAACATTATTTTTTCTTTGAAATGAACCAGCTATGGACTGTAGGGGTTAAATCAAAATAATCTGCAACTTGGGTTGTCAAGACACCTTGTGCTCTAATCAGAGCCTTTTCCTTTGCTCATATCTATTTATTCATTAGATTTTTCTGACCTCTTCTGTCTTAAATCTTTCTTGAATTTAATTTGAGAATCATCATGTACAGTTTTTTAGAAAGTTCTTGTGTCCCACAATTCATGACTAGGAGCAAAAACCTCACCTAAATTTGTATGTGTGTATACACACAAATAGAAAGAATGGTTCAAAATAAATGGAACAAATGTCTAGAGCATGCCAGGGGAGGTCAAAATAATAACTCTTTGCTAATAAACATGGGGAAAACTCATTTAAGTTGCACGCTTATGGCATTGTGCCCCTGATTGGTAGGCAAATCTTCCATCACTAGTGTTTGGCAGGTACATGAGTCTTCATGGGTCGCCTTGCCTTATGGCAATCATTATACTGCGGTTTTTACAGCCTCTCAATTCCACTCAAGGCCTGTCACCACGGTGACATTATGGCACGGTTTTTCGCGTCTTTCTCAGTCGTGCCGCCAGCTGTCGAATGCTCGCGACCGTATCAAGCAGTGCTGCAGAAGAAGCGACTCTAGCGGCACGAAGGAGAAAGTCGCGAAAAACCGTGCCATAATGCCGCCGTGGTGACGGACCTTGAGTGGAATTGAGAGGCTGTAAAAACCGCAGTATAGAACATGTAATTACAACATACAGGAATCATAGTCATCAGATGTCTGTTTCACAAATATATTAAAAGAACTCATAATAGAAGCACTACATTATTTATAATACATTGCCTGATGACATTTTAAAATTAAAATCGATACACAAGTTAAATTGCCAAGTCACATCTTTTCGGATGCTGCACGACTATTTCTACACAATACTATATTGACCATAATAAACAAACATGGTATTTATTTTAATAATTATATAAATGCATTAGTTATTAATTGCTATTCTAAAGGACTAATAATATGCTTATGTTCATGTGTTCGGCCCATTTCTCTTCTATAAGTTTTTTCAAAAATATTAGAGAGACTTTTTTTTACGTACGAATGGAAACCTTTCTCAGTAAACACGACGCGCTTTCAGATTGCCAACATGGATTTAGAAAATCAAAATCAACGGAAACAACCATATTTTCTTTTCTTAAAGATGTCGCCTCATAATTGGATCAAAACGAAGCACCTATTGGATTATTTTTAGATCTCTCAAAAGCTTTTGACGTCATTGATCATGACATTTTACTTTCAAAATTACCTTCATATGGAATCCGTGGTATTGCTGTAGTTTGGTTATGTTCGTACCTTAAACAACGATCTCAGAGAGTGGAAATACCTTACCGGAATGATGGAACATTATGTACACACCTTTTCGACTCTTTGTCAATTGCACGTGGAGTTCAAGGATCGATTTCAGGCCCTTTTCTGTTCCTACTTTACGTAAACGATGTGCCCTCGACGATTCGAAACGGAAGAACAGTTCTCTTTGCGGATCATACGAACATTCTTTGCGATAAAGAAACCGTAAATAGTACAATATCAGATGTTTCAAATTGGTTCCGAAATAACAAATTAATAGTAAATGAAAAGAAAACTGTTTTAATGAAGTTTTTGAAAATGTCCCAGGGGCTTTATGTAAAGTAACCCCAAATTTTAAAGAATGTTTTCAAAATCTCAAAGCTTCAACTAGAGCCAGATTGACAGGAGTTTCTTCAATAAAAAAGAATCCTATGCATGGTTCAGACGCGTTCACAGACGTTTCACGCGTTCACGGACGTTTTGAAGGGAGAAAAAAACATTCCGTATCAGTGGACCCCAAAACGTGTATTTCCGTTGAAATCTCGAAATAGATTTTCCGAAGCATTACACAACTTTATACTACGTATATTACTCCGTATGTACGTACGGATACGAGAAAGGAATAATGTTCAAAGAGCTCCGGGGTGTTGGTATGTCATTTGACACTCTGCCCATGACAGTGTTTTGTTGAAGTCGGTGGACAATAGTTGACAGTTTTTATCCCGCAGGCGATAGTAATTCTTATTTCCTCTATTAACGCAAAGAAACGATTCATTAAAATGAAACATCAGTTATATGTCATATTTTCAATTGAGAGTAAAATTAAATATTTTGAATCTCGGTCTTGTAAGTGTTGTATACTATTACAAAATCAGAAAGGATATAAACTTTGGTGGTGCAGAACGTTCTGTCCTACTCTTAACATACAACGAAGAACAAATTTCTTTCATTCATTTTTTCAGGGTGTATCACAAGGTTTCTTATGTCTGAGGGAATCTGGAGAAAGCCTGCGTTCGGATATCAGAGATTATGAACGTGTTTCTCGCAACTTTTCGTGGCGTTACGTGGAAATACGCTTTTAGATGGCACATGCGATTAGGAAATTGTTTGCGATACTCACTCCGTACTACCGTCACAAAAAGCTATAAATAACAGTCGTATCTTCTTATCGTCGCACAATGCGATTAGAAAATCGTCTGCGATACTCATAACACCTCGCACTGCTGTCACAAAAAGCTGTAAACAACAATCGTAACTGCTTATCGCCGCACAATGTGATTAGGAAATCGTCTGATATACTCATATAATGCTTTCATATGATACTATATGCTTTCGCATTTTCATGCGAAATGCGCGACGCAGTAGATTGCAAGGTGAAGGGCACACCCCGCACCTTGTTTCGGCATTTTCCAAACTATGTGACTGAACCACTGATAATTTGGGAATTTTTTTGGATGCGAATTCCTCATGACGCTTTACGAAGGACCAACCGTTTCACTTTCACAGTCAACAAAATTAATCAAGCGAATATGACTGATGAAGGAAGAATTGACCATATGCTTACCGGTGTTGTTTTTAGAACTCAGAACAATTTGAGAGATACATTTTAAAGTATTGTCACTTCCTTCTTGCCCATCTTTATACACATAAGTGGCGTCTATTTTACATGATGAACCCTATTTAATCTGTATAACGGATAACAGAGTTCACAGAAAATTGTAAATATAACATAATTTGTTACACAGATAATACAGGTAAGCCAGTAGTAGACGGGCCTCTTTTGGACGGTTCAACAGATTTTAAACTGTTTTGAGATGTATGTATGTATATATTTGAAGATCATGGCCAAACTTAGGATTTTTCAATTTATTTCTATTGTTTATGACTATACTGCGCACAATGCTCTGCTCATTACGTAAAAATACAAGTTCAAAAGGTTTGGGGCTTTTCGCCTTCGGAACAGATGCTGATTTTTCAGCAATTGAATTTCTGCATTTTCATGTTCGTCAAGCAAGTCTTTATGCTTCTTCGCAAACTCTTTCATTCTATTGTTGGGATTCGAGGATCCCAACTATGTATCACGTCAGCGCTCTGACATGCCCTGGCGCATTCACCATTTCCAGCGGAACCTTGTTTTGAACCGCCTGTATAATCTTGATATTGTTACCTGCACATCTCTATAGAGTTGAATTTCATGCAGCCACGTGAGTTTATCTGATTATAGATTAGTGTTTTGCTGCTTAGAGATAAGCTGGAAAGTCTTCTTTTAAACCGTTTGCACTAATGAAATTTTGTTGAGTATTCTATTTTTAAAACGCTCCTTCCTTTTCAGCTCTATATCCATTGCAATACCCAGATATTTGACGTTGTTTTCATAGGAAACTACCCTTCCTTTGATTACCAGTGATGGTGGGTTATTCACATTTTTTTGGCGCAGTTGATAAGTTCTGAACAGAGTTCTCTTGTATCCTTGGTGCATGGTAAAAAGGGCTTAAGTCTATTTTTTTGGTCATTTTTAGTTTTCGCACAATATTGAGACAATAATTAAGAAATTTAATTAAGAAAAACGGAAGCCTTGGTTTGATTTTAAGGCTTGTATCCAGGAGAAATACTCCTTAAAAAATGATACACCTTCTGGCGTGACCCACAATGGGGGACGCACGTCACAGAATCGGACTCTCTCTCCTCTCTATTCGTTTGGTCTAATTAATATTACTAATTGATTACTACTATCCTGAGTGACTCAGAATAAATGGTACAAACTTTTAGGGCAAGTAGAGGAATCGATGATCACTCATTAACAATGAACATGTGATGGGAAATTTCATTTAAATAGGTTCTATATATCATTGATTGGCCCATGTATTGTTTGACAATCACCTGGTATTTTATTGTCTAAATTTTTAAAATTACATCGTAAAACACTATTTACATTTTTTAACTGCACTTTAAGTTACGCAGCTTGGCATCCATCTTCAGAGTCTAGACGTACAAAACAACAACAACAAACAAACATTGAATTTCATTTAAAGAACTTCGCAAGTGACATTTGCCCCATATTGTTATGCAACTCTCCGTGCACCAATGTTCTACAGGTCACGTTCTGATGCAGTCAAAGAGATTTCGTGCATCTGAGGTATACCGGCGCATGCGGACTTGCCTAACAATCAGGTACAAATTCAACTTCTTTATATGAAATTTCCCACCACATGTTCAATGACAAAAGAGTGATTATCATGGACCACATTTTCATTGGCAAATAGTGACCTTCGACTCTTACGTTATGCTTTAGACATTTGTAATTTATTCTGAGCCCCCTATATATTAGTACTTTCCCATTTCAATCGCCACAACTACTTCCCAGAAAACCAGGAGAATTCAAATATTTATTTTGGGTCACGAGTGTGTGATTTGTTCTTTCAAATTCCTATTTGCGTTTGTTCGTGTATTAGGTTTGACTTGATGATTAGTGTTTCTGCAAGTATAAATAAACTGGTTTAAAAAGTGCAAAATACATTTGTATTGGGTTTAAACTTAATTGTAAATGCTACTTCCTGAGATCCACTAAGCGAAGCGGTGGCTCCAAACAATTGCCAATCGCTCTCGCTGCTCCAATTGTCGCCTGGAGAGACGTCACCGCAGAAACGACACGAGGTCTCATTCTCTGCTAAGCAAGTCGTGCACTACATCCGATTAATGATGACAAGTCTTGTCCCATCGGCAGCAGGCGGTCAGGGTTTCAAGCCAGGAGGTCTCGAGACAGCTGACGCACCCGGGCATTTGGATCGCATTGTTGACTGGGTACGTCAAGTTATCCGCAAACATTCGACATCAGGTGCAGACATGCAAACCGTTATGAATGGAGCAGAACACATAACACGTACCCAAACATTTCAGCTGATTATTATTTCTGAAGTTACATTTGACTGGAAGATGGATTTACTTTTCTAGATCGATAAAATATGTCAATTAGAATTTGCATATCGTCTGAGCGGAATTGCAAATGGAATAAACATATGGAAGTTGTATTATTTTTCTCTAGTTTAAATTGTTAGTTCCAAAATGTGAATTTTCATATGTTGAATATAAAACTCAACGCAAAGAAGGATATTCAACTAATACACTTGATAATAAAGATGTCTGTGATCAAAAGTTCAATAATTAAGAAAATTATAAAGCATCTCTATCAAATGTTAATGAAGACGAAAACGTACAAAGAAATGTCGAAGAAGGAAAACAACTGAAATGTTCATTTGAGGATGATGAAATCCCACTTGATGACTTAATTTCAACGAATGAGATATATTTCACGGACTCCTTTCCTAAGAATAACATTGAAGAAAATAGCATACAAATTTGAAGGCACACATCTCTTCGAAAATCCTTTACTGTCCAAAATTTACACACTGTGGAGGATGACACTGAAATCAGATCGTCTTCTGTCAACGACTGTAAGACATCTTTTTTAAAAAGAGGTGAATATAAGGCTTTAAATAAGGAATATCAAGAAATTCCCGATACTCCGAAGCCAATAAGACGTCTGATTGCAAGCTCTGAAAATGAAATCAAAGAGAAAGAAATTCTGAAGAAAGAGGAAACAACAACAGGGGGAAGTAGTCACTTCCCTCGTAATGCTAGAGGAGACGTATCGGCTGGGAAGGAATGTCCTACAAAGTCCCTCGCTGCTTTCCGTGGAAGAACCATGACCATGTTGCCGGGAAAGAGGGCTGATTCCTAAGCCGGTCGCTGCTTCTGTGAGGCGGCAACTCTGCCGAAGTGTGCGCGCCTGTCCCTGAAGACTATTGCGGAGGGCAACTTGTTCGATGAGAGCGAGGAGAAGGCAATGGGCAGTCATGAGATGATGCAGGAGCTGAGCGTCGGTTGCGGCGAGGGCGTCCGAGGGCGTTGGTGGGTTCGCGCCGCACACTTCGCCATGCGCTGCTCAGCTGTTTCGGCTGCGGCCGCTGAAAGAATCACTCAGCATAAAATGGTGGACGAAATTGCTGATCAATCAGTGGAGACTCGCTAAAATCAAGCACACATAATTCTTTCCACTAAAAATAATATACATTTGCAATTATTTAATTAGTATAAAAACACATCTTTCCAGAAAATTGCGTAGTTAATCATTGCGCTTGAAGACTGGGGATGAAACGAGATTCTGAACAGTTGAAATGGAATTGAACAAAACATGCAACCCCAATTAAAGATTTGTGTTATGATTATAGCAATAATTGATATTAGTTCTTAACCAAACCGTGCTGTGTAAAAAATATTTAAAAAGCGTAAAAATTATTATTAAACATTATTTTCCGTAAAGCGTCTGTAGTCCCGTACCAATAGTAATTAAGTGTCCTTATCTCTTCAGTCTAAGATATGTATTCGGTTTTGCCCCACCCTTTTCACAGCTGACATTTAATTGCACCTAAAACACAGTTTTTTTGTATTCTCAGTATTGTAGATATTCAATAGAAGAATTGAAAAACGACATTAAGAATATTATAGCCGGGTACAATATGGCTCTGTGAGCACAATTTTATTGGAAATGTTGGAGCCCTTTTTTAAGAAAATGTAGTTTAAGCGTTTTTGAAACTCCATATTTTGAAGTTCTTTTTTACGAAATACGTGCGAGTTGTCACGAAACTTGATAGCATATTCTTTGAATCACTATAACTTAGAAATGCGAGTGATCTTTTTTAAGTAAGTGCCGTTAATTATTTTAGGAAAACGCAAATAATTTTTTGCAAAGTTATTTATTTTCTAATTTAGTACACCTTTGTGTACTTTTTTGCAGACTTAATTTGTTAATGCACTTATCTTACAACTAAACTTTGCACACCCTCCTCAAAGAAAGTTTCCTCTGCTCTGATAGAGAAGCGTTTACGAACTTTATCACTTCTATATCTTTGTTGGATTACTTGCTGCCGAGGTTATCGTTCAGGTTGTTAAACAAGTTAAGGTACAAATCGCTTGGAGAAAGGTCCTGACCGCATGGTGGATGTTGCAAAATTGCCCATCCAAGTGAGGCAATCTAGTCCCGAGTCGTAGTTGCAGTGTTGTCGTGCAGAAGCAAAATTTACTTTGTCAGCAAGCCGCGTATTTGGTTCTCGATGGGTCGTCGCAGGTTGGTCAATGTTGTACAAGCTTAAGCATTAGTGGTTGTTCCTTGTGACATAAAATGCAGCAACAAAACCCTTGCCTGTTCCAGAACACAGCTGGAATGATCTAGTGACAAAAAAGTGTTTGATTGGCTTAAACATTGACCGGAGACGACGTGTTCCACAGAGTCGGGGTGCAACGACTCATGGACGGTGCAATTGACTCATGGAAGAAAGCAGTATATATCGTTGGGACATGCCGTCGTATCGGCAGTAAGACAAGTTTCTTTTCTCTTCATTTTTGATAGTGTTAGGCATATAAAAGTTTGGATTAAACCTCCTTATTGATATCTTATTTTTAACGTATTCGGTTCATCATACTTTGAAACTTCAATACTTTAAACGTCTTACGTTCTGTTAAATACTCAAAAATTAATTAATGAAAGCATTCTGTCAGTCCATGTTTTACAACACAGATCATAATGTGAACACATTGGACATTCTATTTCTTTCCATGCCATAAGAGGAATAATGACAATAATTTCCCAATTTACAATTGAGCTTGTTCGACGACCAAATCCTCGTCAGCAATGCGTGTTATTTGCTGATCTCTTTCACATTGACGGTTTTCAGCTGCATTGATTATAAATAATGTCAAGGAAAACTTCATAATTTTGTGCATAAATTTTCTGTATGTATAAGATATTTTTTTTTGAATTGTGTATAGAACAGAAATTTTGTGAAAATTTATATAATCACATTTGTGATTTCATAAATTCAGTCATTCTATTTATCACATAGGGAAGAATAGGTTTTAAACTAGTAAATATTATGTGTTCTAAGAAATGTTGATATATCTGAATGAATCTGCTCAGTTTCCTTTCGAGTTGATGCAGAAATCAATTTGGATTAATATAAATCTCTTGAAAAAATTTAGGTGTAGCCTTCCAAAAGAAGATTTTTTTTGTCACGATTCCTTTCTTCGTCACCACAACCACTTCACCTTAGTCCAAACTCCTGTCACATATAAAACACGCATACCTAAACGTAATTTATTGGTAACGACTTTTATTGAGAACCTCGCCTTCAAAACGAGTCAAGAAGGAAACGAGCGACGTAGAAGAACTATTAGTAGCGGTAAGGAGATACGGCGTGCCGAGATTCAAGATTTAAAAATCTGTTGTAAATAATATTCTCCATAATATCCTTTCATAAAAAATAATATATTTCGATAATTATGAAACTCGTGATAGTAATATATTGAGAAATGCCTCGTCTCATGCCCGCGTTGCCCGGCTAGCCATTTGAGAAGTACCGTACCTTCTATGATATTTAATATTATTAGCTCTCTATGTTATCTGTACGTATACCAATCTTATGAAGGGGATAATTTCCATTGCTATTATAAATAGTTATTTATACCGTTGCCCTGCTATGCTCATAAATTATCTCAATGTTCACACTAATTTACTCATTTTACTTTCAATTTAATCATGGGTTTCGACATACAACATTTTACTCCTTACCTGTAGCATGTGGACGTGTAATTCTATACAGAATCACGGAAGTTATATTGATTAAAACCAATTATTTCTTCTGGAAGTTCTATTGATTAAAACCAATGATTGAATTGATGCAACTAGTATAAATTATCAGTCTTTCTCAACAATAAAAAATTAACATGTATTCTTATATAGTTACTTCTATTGAGCTCATGGATAATTAATTTCTTTTGTACAAACATTAAAATACCGTACGGTTTTGAATATAGTTCGTCAGTTTACTACAATGTCTTCTCAGACGATTTCTCGGTTTAGGCAGCATAATGTTGTCCATGAAATGTCCTTGATATCTCTAATATCGCGTTCTTGCTTATCATTAGAATAAATTAAAAATGTTCCAGAATGTCGTGAACGATTAACTCTCGATCTGCCATTAGTATAGAAAGCCGAATATTACTGTGCAAATCAATTATTCAACTCACTTTAACCCATGCATGTCCAGTATGGGGTGGCGTAACACCTAGTAACCTCCAAAAGTTAGTTGCATTCCAAAATAAGTTCATAAGAAAGACCCTCAAGGCACCATGGTTTATTCCAAATTCCCAAATTCATCGCGAGATAAATATATTGCCACTAGACGAACACATAAGTAAAAAAGCCAACCATTTCTATCAAAATCCCTACTCTTCACCCTGTTCCACAATATTTAATCTGGGCCGTCGTGCTTCATGGCCCCGTATTAAATCAAGGTTCCCTGAGGATAGACTGAGACCACCGTAACTTGATTTTAACACCCTTCCTAACGCTACCTTAACTTTCAAGTTTACACCTCAGACCAAACCTTGAAGCCTGAACAAACCTTCGAAACTTAGACATTGTTCGCGAGTAGAATACTCCTTGCTATGGATGGCAATATCCAACATGTTATAATATAAAATATACTATTTGCAAACTCCTCAAGAGACGGAAATATCGAACGAGAAGAAATAAAAAAAAATACGATTCGGTATTTAATAGGATTTAATAGTTTCCATAAAATCAATACGCCGTCGTGACTTTCCCTAGCTGTGCTTCCTATGAAACACCAACGCGCGGCTATCTTCAGCTACTTATCGAAAAATCCATCTACGGAGATACTCTAATATACATCCCCTCGAAACACGGAGTCTATTTGAATTCAAATAGACTCCAACTACATTAATAAAATTTACAATTGCAATTCAGTACTAATATTTGCACAATACTAAGCTATCAGACTAATCATAAGTTTCTTTTTCTTTCTTTTTTTTGGTTTAAATTTATTCAATAAAATATTTTTTAAGTACAGAACTAATAATAATAATAATAATAATAATAATTATTATTATAATTATTATTATAAGAAGAGAGATTATAAGAAATTATATCCATATAAGACCTTGATACATTTATGTTAGAAGAAATAAGATCAACAGAGGAAGTACCTGTTAGGTAAGAATGAACTACGTAATTAATTACATCATATTGCTAATATTACTAATTTGTGTAAAATTCTTTCCACTATTTTGTTTTTGATACTTTCAAACGTTATTAACACTAGAAATACTAATACACAGATAGGACTTCCTTCAAAATGTGTAATTAACACAGACGTTTGTCAAGTCTTACTTCGATAAGTTGTACCTAATTCAATTCACGCTCGTTTACGGATGAGATGTTTCATTGTAACGAAAGACGCTCGAATAAGAGGTAAACTAGGGGTGCAACAACAGTACATACTTTTTTTTGCATTATTTAAAAATTAAAAAAAAAAACACGAGTCTTTGAACGCCATCCCCAAGTACGTTTCCTCCGGTTCGCGTTCAGGGTGCTGTACAAAATCTATTCCGTGATGGAAGGTTTCTTCAACCATGACCTATTAAAACACTATATTTATACACTCTCAAAAACGCAGAGCTTGTATTTGGCTTGCATATTCCCATTCAAGAATTTTGTGGCCCCCCTCAAAATTGTCTCTGGAGCCGCCACTGCTCTATGAGCTCAGAGATATTAGGTGTCCGGACTAGCACCGGAGTCTAATTGTGCGCCACTCACAATACGCTGGGACGAATCGCTACCCACTTCCCCATGGGTATCGGGCACTGACACGACGCAGTCAAGTGCCCACCTGAGGGCCACCTGGACTTGGCCCGGGCGGCTCGGGGCCCCCATCCCGTCTCCTCCTTGACGCCATCGACGTGAGTAATCATCGGCTAAAGTTCGACCACTCATTCTATTTTTAAAAGCCAAGAATCTTTGACACTGAGACCTGGAGCTATCATCCACTTTGAGTTTCTGAAACTTTACAGATTAAAATAAGCAATTCTATTAGTACTGCTATTGAGAATGATCATTTTACCAAAACTTACGATGCTTTGTTGTATAGATGTCGAACATAGAAAAAATGGATCACCATCTATCCGACGCCTTCATATCGTGCCCCTCTTCTTTCTTATCTTAAACTCCCCTGACTAATTTTTTCAACCGCCCTCACCAACGTCACGAACTAGGTTTGGCCGTCCAGTGACAGTTTGCTGTATCATAATGTTATTATACAAACAATTTGTTTTATGTTTTGTGAGCTTTCATATGTCTAGTAAAATTTCACCTGTTATAATTTCTCAATTGTATTGTAAATAATTTGAATCTTTTTACTATATATTTTAATCAATCAATTTTATAGCCTGATGATGACAACAATCCACGAAATCGTTGCACATTAAGGTTATGAAATAAATTATGGTTCCGAAATTTGTCTGTCTATAAGTATGGACCCTAATTTCTTCACAATACATAATAGAAATATTATACTTTGCATGTCAGAGGGATTGAAAAGAAAATAAATGTTGAAATTTGTTTTTATTTTGATTAAAATTATGGAATTAAAAATTTCAATTTTTAATAAAAATGAATGCTTACGTAACTAGAAAAAAATTGTAGAGCTTGCCAATACTATGCTTGAAAATTATTCCCGATCGTTGACGAATGCTGGAAACAGAAATTTGTCCAGTTGCGAACATTGGTGCTGCTACCTCTTCGCAAATTCGTGTACTACTATGGTTCCGCACATTTCTGGTGCGTGCCGCTAGATGGGTCTAGATGTACTGTTACGTGACTTCCTGATGAAATTTTTTGCTCTCAAGAATTAATAATTTTCAATTGGGAAAGGATAACTGATTTGTATTGACATTTGAATTAATTTTGTAAGTTATTTCTTTCACTTTACAAAAATATATTTCCTTTATATTTAATTTCCTAGTGAATAATCGGTGGTGTTGAAAACTTTTACAAAGAAAATGCTATGAAATAACGTTGCACTCTAAAGTAATGTTTATAAAACGAAATAGAGTTAATTTAGCATGTATATGTTTAAATTTATTGTGTTCATTATTTAAAACGACAAAGAACAAATCGAGAAGTGGAAACAGATCTTAAATTTGTTTGGGAGAATGAATGTGGACATGTTATATGTGGGTGCATTGTATGTCGGCATTTTGTATGTGGGCATATAGTATGTTGTATGCGAGTATGTTGTATGCGAGTATGTTGTATGCGAGTATGTTGTATGCGAGTATGTTGTATGCGAGTATGTTGTATGCGAGTATGTTGTATGCGAGTATGTTGTATGCGAGTATGTTGTATGTGAGTATGTTGTATGCGAGTATGTTGTATGCGAGTATGTTGTATGCGAGTACGTTGTATGCGAGTATGTTGTATGCGAGTATGTTGTATGTTTTTTATAAGGGGTTGTATGCGAGTATGTTGTATGCGAGTTTATGGTGGTCTCGAGTATGTTGTATGGGGTATGTTGTATGGAGGATGTTATATGGGGGTGTGCTTTATGGTGGTCTCTTGTATGGGGTATGTTGTATGGAGGATGTTATATGGGGGTGTGTTGTGTGTATATTTTCGACCTGTCATACCAAGCATTCGCTGCTGCCAATCTCCCTTGTCCGTTGTAAGTCTGACCCGAACGAGAGCGCTCTCCGCCACCTCCGTGGTGTTTTCGTTGGCTCTGTCGATCGCAAGATGCTGAAACTCGATGCGAACGCGTGCCGAGATTACTGCCGATCACGTTTCCATCTACCCAGTCCCAGGCGGCCACCAAATCAAAGTTCGCATTGTCGACACTAGCTTGGTTAAATTCAGCCGCAATCTGGAGAAGAATATTAACGATCGTCTGCTCTGATTGGCAGTTTTCCGTGGTTTCTCCGATCGATATCAGACGAATGTCGGAGAAGTACCTTAACAAATGGCCCACAAACTGAGTGCCATCTCTCCTTATTCTATCGAAACCTCTCCCCATGAACACCCCACATCTTGGATGTTCGGTTGGAGCTGTGTATGGCTGTCGGAGATGCATGCTGGGGGAACCATCGCAAACTGACGTGTGTTTCGGCGCCGAATGTCACGTTCTAGAGGGGAGGGAACACCGCCACCATATACAATTTAACATACACTGCACAGACGGAGGGAGTAATGCCCACCGCATTATGGGATGATGTGCAAATGGCGCAGTTGATAGTACAAGCATTGCCTCTGGTATAGAATAAGGCACCTTCCTTTGTACAGTCGGGGAGTTGTGCGACCTTCACACAGCTCATCTCCACTCATCACACAGCTCATCATCACCTTGTAGGACAATGTTCTCCTCGTCGCCGTGGACCGACTGAGATAGCAACTGTTACCATTGCATTAATTGATTAATTGTTAGCGATTCCGGGCGCGTCAACTACTAGGATCTTTAGTTCCGTACGTGAAGTGCATGTTTTTCTCTCGGGAGGTGTCGGTGTTCTTGCCCCACTGGATGGCGAGATCCGGCGACGACCTACCGTCGACTAGTGGGGTTTTCCCCAATCAGGTATCTCCCACCAGTGGGGCACGGCCACAGCCAGAACAAGCTCTAAGCTCCCGACTGGTCACCCGTAATGTGTGGAAGTGTAGTGCATGTTAGTGTGTGTGTAAGGGGAGAGGATAGAGCAAGGAAGAGGAAGGAAAGATCGCATGCGGTCCGTGGCCCGTTTGGTTGGGTACGCCTGGTATTAATCGGAGAAACCACGAAAAAACTACCAATCAGAGCAGCTGGAGAATTCTCTAGACAGAGATTGAATTCGACCTAGCTGATACGCCAGTATCAGTGTCAGAGGCAGTGCAGTGACATCAGTTAATGCCCTGAGTCATCTTTCTCGCTTTTGCCTTGCAGAGTTCCTGGCAGGAGATCTTATGGTTTGAGTTCCCTGTGAGGAGGATTTTCGATATTAGCTAGATAGCTAGAATACATTCAGCCTCTGCCTGGAGAAAAATTCTAGCGGCCAGCTGCTAGAAGTTTTCTGTGGTTTCTCCAATCAATACCAGGCGAATTTCGGGATAGTACCCTAACAAATGCGCCATGGACTATTCGCGGATGAAGAAGGCAAGTTCTTGTACAGTCCAAGGCCCGTTTGTTAGGATACTTCCCCGGCCTGGTATTAATCAGAAGAACTACTGAAAACTATCAATGAGTACAGCCATCCGATAGAATTTTCCTCCACATAGCGACTGACTACGACCAATCTACCTTGCTAGTCATGAATTTAACTGAACAACGGTCTGTCAGCAAAGTAAGCAATTTGAATCTTTCTTCCTGGTGTTGACAATCCTTCGCTGCTGCGACTCGAACTCTTTGTCCTTCTAGTGAGATTTTTACATTGGCAACAGTTGTTAGCCCCTGTCAGCTCAGCCGAAAATCCATCAAACCCCTTTGAACAAGAACAAAGTGCATGGATAAACAGCAAACATTTTCAACAAGAAATTTCTCACTGCTGTGATAGACCCCCCGTAGGAAGGGCCAGCCGGTCGCAAGGTTTGAGGCTCTTGGTGGAGGAAGTAACGTCCACCCAGACCCGAGTTACTCGGCGGTATTCACGTCGTTAGCTTCAAAGTGGAGGCAGTGAGGAGGTGGTTCGCCAACGATCGTTGGGCAGGGTTGGGCGCGGCACTTGTCCCAAACCCACATATGAAAGTCCTACGGGGAGAATGATACCTCCTGTCAGGTGGCCTAGATTCGGTGGTACTCACGTCGACAGTTTCAAGGAAGAGGCTGTGAGGAGACGGATTTGGGGGCTCCGAGTCACCCTGGCTTTAGAGCGCGGCTCCCGCTTAGGCACTTGACTTCGTCGGCAGTGCCTGATACACATGTGTTATTGAGGAAGCATTCGTCCCGACGCTTTGTGAGCGATGCTTAAATTGACTCCGGTGTTAGTCTGGAAAGCGAGCTACTCCTACTGTCAGAGCGGCCCCACCCAGGCTTGATTGAGGAGGTTGCCGTGAAAGGAAACTGTGTTCCTGCGGGATCCGGATTCCAATGGTTGTACTTGTGCACCTGCAGGGGGTGCGGATAGGGGCTAACGCCTAGGTGCCTACCCTGGGGAGCAATCCCCCTGAGAGGACAATAAAGTCTTAACGCACGATTTCAATCTACTGCTTTGATAGCCCACTCATGATGGCAGACGGTCGCAAGACCAGACGCTGTTGTTGAAGGTGGAAACGTCCACGATCCAAGTTGCCTGTCAGTGCTCACGGCGCCATTGCCAAGGTGGGCGTGGTGAGAAGGCGGTACTTAGCTCCTTGTCGCCGGGTTAGCCCGGTGACCCAACAATTGGGCAATGCCCGCCGACATTTGGGCAAGATCAGGGGGCGGGGCTTGCAAACCCACATATAAACGTCCGACGGGGATCATGGTTTCCCTGTGAGGTTGCCTAGATCCCGGCGGTATTCACGTCGATACCGTCAAGGAGGATGCAGTGAGGAGACGGGATGGGAGCCTCGAGCAATTGAGCAAAGGATTCGTCCCGGCGGATTGTGAGTGGCGCTCAATTAGACTCCGGTGCTAGTCCGGACAGCTAATAGCTGTGAGCTGGCTCCATAGACAATTTTGAAGGGTGGCACAAAATTCTCGAATGGGAATATGCAACCCAGATACAAGCAAACAGTGAATGTAGTGTATAAATATAGTGTTTTAATAGGTGATTGTGGAACATTCTTCCATCACGGAATAGGTTTTGTACACTACAGCACCCTGCACGCCAATCGTAAGAAATGTACTTGGAGAGGGAGTTCAAAAACTGGTGATTTTGAACTTTGAAACAGTGCGAGAAAGTATGCACTGTTGTTGCACCACTAGTTTACTGTCTTTACACATCGACGTTTTGTCACTTCTTACTCATTGTTTCATAGCTTCCTCACCAGCGTCGCTTATTGCGATTTATCCAACAAATCATGACTTTTCAGCGCTCCGGAAATGGGGCGGGTTCCACTTAGAGCTGGCTACCGGAGTCACGCCTGCGAGTGATTGAACTAGGGTTCGCAATATGGCGCTCTCATCTCTAATTCAATCGGAAGAGGAAGAACGGAATGGGAAGAATCAGATGAGCCGTTATACTCGTTCACGTCTTGGCTCATGCTGGCGGCGGCGATGGTGTAACGGTTAGCGTATCGGGCTGTTATACTGAACTTGTGCTGAACTCGTGGCACATAGCGAAGTCGCTAGCCTTCCACCACTGAGATCCGGGTTCGATTCCCGTCGAATCTCATGTGAAATTTGTTCCAACAAAACGAGTTTGGCTGCTTCAAAAGGGCTAGTCCAACCCATGTGAAGTGTCCTAAACCCTACCCCTATCCTTATTCCTTCCTAATTCTGACCTCTGGGTAGTGACGTGGGAGGCGCGTACGCGGAGATGCTACCTGGCGGTCTTCTTGACAACCGACTGCGACGAGACGCGACAGACATATTAACGGAGGATTACTCCAAAAAAGCGCTGTTAGTAATGGAGGATTACTCCGAGAAGCGCAGAGCGCTCAACGCCCCCCAAGGGGCTTGGAGACGCGTTGCGTCAAAAAGTACCCAAGTTGGCGGGTTCAAACCCGATCGAAGCCGTGGATTTTTAAGGGCGAAAAAATCCTTCGTACGCCTTCCTTCGGAGGGGAAGTAAAGCCGGCTGTCCCATGTTAGTAGATTTACTGCATGGAAAAGATCCTCAAGCCTAAATGAAGCCTCTGAGCTAAATTCAAATCGCCTGTTTCGTCGCCCTAGTAATACCTTCTTTCTCCCCTAGTAGGTGAAAGGAGCGTAACGAAATGTGCGTGGTCAGACGGAAGAGCAGGCATCATGGCCTGAGTCTCGCCTCGTAAAATAAGGCATTCATTGATTCATTCATTCATGCTGAGTTTAGACAACCAATCAGAACATGCATACGTGTGTTGGTCGCCGGTCTGAGCACTGCTATTGGCTCGTTTTGCGACACGTTGGACATAAAATGCGAGAAATTGAAGGAATTGGACGGCGAATTTGCGTGCTCTTCTTCTCCTATTTACTGTGCCAATTTTGCTGATCAGCTGTGGTGATTTGGTGTAGGGTTAGGTTCTGACATTATTTTAAGATATTTCAATACTGCAATTACAATAAAATAAGCAATACAAAAGTCAATGACGGAAACACACGAACCAAGTCTTTTGGGTGCCCGAGTTTAATGCCTTCGAGTGACTCTTCCGCCACGGGAAAAGCAATCCCCGGAAAGATAAAGGCCATGGACATGCGCTATAGTCAATATTCCGCGTGAAAACTCTCAAAGGGAAACCTAGACAGTCTTCTCAACATATTATTTGCCCGACACATCGGATGTGTTGGATCGAATACAGATGCTT